>UCOJ01001634.1:0-25044 GCA_900474305.1 Cecidostiba fungosa
GTGTCCGAGCGGTTAAGGAGATGGACTTGAAATCCATTGGGTTCTACCCGCACAGGTTCGAATCCTGTCCGCAGCGAATTTTTTTTTACTCTAAGTTCAGACTACCAGCAACTATCTTGCATTATATTTTTATATTGCACTCAACAATCATCGATTTCCATGCATCTAGATCACATCGATTTATTTTCTTAATAATCATCACGATTAAACTGTTATTTCATTTATTTTTGTTATTTAAAAACCAATAATCGATTGTGAAAAACAATATTAGTAACGATTAATAGTTATTTAAACAGTTTAAATAAAATCAAAGTATAAAAAAATAACATACATTTTTTGTCGATTTGACTAGTTATGAAGAATAAAATTGTTGATAATCGTTTACATTGTAAAATTTGAGAAACGGCTTATTGAAGAGATGATTAGTTTAATAAATATAAAATATTGTTCAATAACAGTGTGTAAAAATGTAATTTATTTTTATCGTGGCGTTCTATTGATAGCAATGAAAAATGATGACATTGATAAACCCGTCGGCGCTTATCAACGTAACGATTGCGTTCTTGGTATATCAAGGTAAGTAAAGCAACTAAACAGAAATATAAAATGTATGTCAAATGAGACTTAGTATTCTTCTCGGTTCTTATAACTTATTTTTGAGTTGGAAAATTTTTTGCAGTCAACCATATATTATTATGATTATAATTTTTTAAATATTTTATTATAAAAAATGTATTTATTTTTTTTTTTTTCGTAAAAGTGTATTTATTCTTTATACCAACATACGGTAAAGAAATCCACGATATATCCATTGAATTCAAAATTACGAGCAATTATTTTTGTTTGTTCAAAATGACATTCTTGGGTAACTATAGAAAAATAATTAATAAAACATTCTCAAGAAATAAACAATCAGAAACATGCAATATAAGAAATCTTACATTAATGTCCTCTATTATTATGTAGGGGGTGAAAATCAAAGATGCGGTTCTCCTTTTAAATTTAAAAAAATATATATCACATCAGTTTGTCTTTCAAATCATTCAAAGTGTAAGCATACACCTTCTGCAAAAAAAAACATTAGAAAAACAATTACTTATGAACTGAAAATTTATAGACTGTTATTTGATATGCGATGAACGATATACTCTTCTTTCAATCACGAATACCTTAGTCCGAGTATAGTTTCTAATTGGTGCTGTTCTTGCAGTGGAGAACGAACTAGTAAGTATTTGTAGGGTTTCGATTGCGAAGACAAGAGGATCGTCTCGATTGACATCTTACATATATGCAAATGACAGCGACTCATCTTTTCAGAGGTTGCACGCAGAAGGTAAGATGATAGGATTGATAGGTATAGCAGAGCACTGAGCAGCACCAACCTTGTTTACAAAACTCGCGCTGCATCAGCTGTTGAAGCTTGCTCGGGTCGCCGATGGCGGCGCTGATACTGGGAGTCGTCGTGTGCTCTACTCCTGCATAGTGACGTCACTTCGCGTAATGGGTTTTCGAATCGTATCCTACCCGTATATGCAATAGCTCCAGATATCAGCGGAATGAATATACCTATATACATATACTCTATATATAACGAGATCTGAAAGAAAATACTAAAATGGTCAGATGCGAGTGAAAATGTATTTATGTGTACTAATTTTGTAACTTGTAAAAATTTCGAATAAAACAAGCATGCATGCATGCACCCAACGAAAAAAGTAATTTCCATTAAAGTATACAATCAATCTGTAAGCCACTTATAGATCGCGTCGTCATAATAATGCAATGTCATCAAAATAAAACGAGAAGAAAAATATCACAAACGTCGTGCGTAATAATACAGACAAGATAATACAATGTATATGCAGAGGCAAATCTCCTACGATAAAACGTCGCGCATATTTATCTATAGTATAAGCTAATAAAAGTCTGGTTGTCGATCAGTTCATAATTATACTTACATACGCACATATTCGCGCAGCCTCGCGACGGTTGCTTTTTTTCTCGGAATAAAGAGCCAACAAACTACATCAGCAGTAGACAACGTTGCTCACCCCGCGGAAGTCTACATCAATAATCGAATCTACACAGTACGTATACACATCGAATTCTTGTATATTTGCCAATATTTGCGTATATGTATTTATTATATACATATGTAGGATGCAGCAGTAGTCGCGCGCGTGGTATTGTTGTGGAGGAGGCGAGTAGGAAGAAGGACGGCCTGTACTATCGACTAGATCAGCTGCAGATACTTTCGTTATCGACCTACATAAAGTATAACACGCACGCGTTCGCGAAAACCCTGGCGAAAACGCAAGAGAGAGAGAGAGAGAGAGAGAGAGAGAGGAGAGGAAAAGAGACGAGCGCGCAGTGCACTCCCGACAGTATCAAACAGTAAGCTCGTCCGGGCCTTTAACTCGCGAAAGAAGTAAAGTAGCTATTCACGACGAAGTTTCAAACGTGAGAGAACAAGAGAAAGGGAAGTTCTTCGAACAGCTGCGGCTCGCAGCTGGTGGGCATATACCTCTGGCCTGAAGATAGCTATATTTATACCTATACCAGTGGGCGCTCGAAGAAAATAAGGCGTCGAATACGCTCGTGTAGATGCATCAGCTCGAGGGAAAGAAAGAGCGAGAAAACGGAACAGAACAAAGTTCATATTCCTATACACGAGAGAATGAGAGAGTGAGAGAGAGAGATAGAGAGTCTCCTCACTGCGTATTAGTTATATATTTCAGCTGTTGACGACTTGCGCGCGCTCTCCCTGCTGTTGCAGCCCTTGCACTTCTCTCTTATGTAAAATGCAGCTACTGTGAGGATGATCGTCGCGCTTCGTTGGCTTTAAATATACACTGACTGCTACTGGATAGCGTGGTGCAGAACCAAGGAGAGCGGACTAAAGAAGTGCGTTGTGCGTTTTGTGTAGTGCGTACTTTACAAGATAATCTCATCATCATCGGAGCACTACGACAGCGACGTGATGAACAGACTGTACGCGCCAGTGGTGGACGACTTCTGTGCCGTCGAGCCGTGACCATAAACAACGGAGGAGCTAGCTCTAACCACTGACACGCCTATTCTTTTTTATTTATTTACCTTCTTTGGGACAGTGGCAGCTCTCCTAGCCGCCGCCACGGCTGTCCTTTCTTTCTTTGGCTGGAATATCGATTCTTCCAGTAGCAGCAGGATGTATGCCTTTAAGCCCTTTGTTTTCACCAAGCACGAGGTGCAGAGCTTGGAGAAACCCAAAGCTCGCAGTGGTCACAGGGTTGTCTGCGACGAGAGGAGCCTCTACTCGTACGGTGGCTTCAATCCTAACATTGATCGTAATGACCCAGACATGCAGAATGACCAAGGCTGGACAGACAGCAGACCCCTCTTCAAGGAGCTCTGGAAGTTCAACTTTGCCACCAAGTGCTGGAGGCGATTGCCCTGCCAAAAAATGATGCCCAATGAGCTGGCATCGAATGCGGTTGTGCTCAGGGGGATGACCCTAGTGGTTCATGGTGGTACTGGGGTCCCCTTTGGTGAAAACTGCAATAACAATGTGTACATATGCAATGTGAACGACGGAGAGATGCAAATTATTCCTGCGACCGGTGAGCTGCCAGATCCGCAATATGGACAAGCTGTGATCTGTCATGGACAGTATTTGTATACTGTTGGTGGCACAACTGGTTTGGAATACACATGCGACATTCACAGATTTGACCTGAAAAATCAAGTGTGGGAATCAGTTTACATCTGTGCCGGCAGAGACCAGTGTGAACCTAAAGGCAGATATAGACATGAACTGGCATTTGATGGGAGAGTCATTTACGTATTAGGTGGCGGCACTGCATCAGAAGCTTTTGGCTTTGCGGTATGTTTCATAAAAGTACAGCAGTATTTTTTATAAATTTAATCACACCATTCATATTTCTCATCTCATAAATCACTTGTTCATAAAACAGCTTGGTTCTATTAAATAGCTATTCCCTCGTGTTTCAGGAAATCCCTGCTTTTGACACATTGACAAAAAGATGGATGACATTGTGCACTCAAGGTGACAACACAGAGAGGATTTTTCCTGCTGCAAGGCGATGTCATGGCTTGGTTCAGTATGTTGATGAAAGGACAGGCTCGACATTGGTTGTCATATCTGGAGGATACAATGGTACACAAGTTTTCAATGATATCTGGAGGCTAGATTTGAGTATTCTCCAATGGACTTGTTTGAAAACATGTACATTACCTCAACCAACATACTTCCACTCTACGACTCTTACTCCAGCAGGTCAAATGTTCACATTTGGTGGAATTGTTAAAGAAGAAAACGAGGCACGTATTGAGCAGTTTATCATCAAAATTTAATATTATTTTCGTAAAATAAAGGTCATAATTTAATAACATTTTTCTTTAGGTGGCAAGAACAGATGAAATTCATTCTGTATGGCTGACTATACCAAAACTTTCAGAAATTTGTTGGGAAGCATTAAATTTTTATCATCCAGATTTAAAGAAAAGACCACAAGTAGACCTGCTACATATTGGTGTACCTTTAAAATTTGTTCGAAGGTTTGACGCCTCATAATGATAATTTTATTTAGTTAAACTTACATTTTTAGGGTGCTATAAATTTACTTGTTGTTACCAGTTAATCATTGAAAGGAATATGATTGTTATATGTGAATGAGAAATTTTACTTATATTTTTGTATGCCTTAATATATACATTGTGATCAAAGGTCAATGATGTTAGTGATATTGATTAATATGGTTCTCAAAAAAGTAAACAAAACAGAGGACAGAAATCAGTTCTGCACACCGCCACATATAAACATACTTAGTTGTAAATACAAATTTTCGTGACAAATTATAATAATTCAAAACTATTCTAACGAACCATTACATATATGTAAATTAATTAAATTTATTATAACGATTTTTGTCGAAACTAAATCTTAAATAGTATTTTGATATACCTCAATTAAAATATAATTTGACAGTTTAAATATTATGAGAGAAAATATTTATAGATTTATTTTATATTTAAAGATTATTTTTTTATTTGTGCCATAGTGTAAGAAGAAAATGCCATGTTAGAACGTCTATGATGATTATAATAATCATATCATTTTGAATAAGAACAATTTGAGGATTCTAAATTGTAGTTTTAGTTCCAAAAAATAAACTAATTGGAAAAGCAATGTTGCTAATATCGCGTTAAAAACATCCAAGTACTTAATTATAATTTGCTTTATAAATATTAGCAGAAATCGTGTAATTAATTTACTGTAACGAAATATTGTCTATTTCTTTCTATCATGGGAACTTGATAAATTTACTATAATTTACAATGTTCAACTTGTTTCAAAAGAACTAAAGCTCATATACTTAAACTATAATTTGATCACAGCATTTGCATTTTAAATCCCAGTGTAAACTATACTCTTTCAACAACTATTCTTTCTTACATTGTGGTATTAAAGTAAATTTAAAAATGCAATTTTAAATTCTAGAGGCTAATTATTATTTGTCTTATTAAAATAAATCGAATTTTACAATTAATATATAAGTATTTAAAATATTGTCAATGAATAACAGTTTTTAAAGATTGAAAAAAATTAATTTTTAAGTTCAATTTGTCACTTTAATAAATAATACAAAAACATTACTGGCAAAAAAAATTATTTCCACAATAATTTACGAGTTTTCAATTTTATTTTAAATCTTTAATATAAAATTAGATCTTCTAAATTAACTGAAAAAATGTTTGTGAAACATAAAATTTTATCAAAAAGTTCACAGTTCATTCTAAAATTTTGTATTCATAACCATGAAAAAAATGTAGATATTGATGTATACTAGAAAGAGAAAAATTAATATTCATAAAATAAAATCATTGCATTGTTTACCAAAGTTTCTTTATCTTTTAACAGCAATTTACTAATTGTATATAAAAAGAAAGTCTTTTTTCGATTTTATATCGACAAATAATACGTTTTAATTTGCAATTTTACAAGAATGTAAAAAAGGAGGTAACTATACATATATGTGTATGTAATTGCAATGTGAAATAATGGACTCACAGTAATTGCAATGTGAAATAATGGACGAATCTTATTTTTATATACGGAAATGTACCTAAATTAAATTGATTCTATATTTGTTAATTTACATAATATTAATAGATCAAATGTCTATCGATTTTAAACATTTCATTAAATGAAAATACCAACTCGATTACTAAATAAAATTGATATAAACACTTAAATATTAAAGAAAATTATGTAAATTGGTTTATTGTAAAATAAAAGTGCGAATCATTAATTTATAATTAAATATATAAATATAAACATATATTGAATTATTTATATAATAGATATACTAAACGTTTCAGCATGACTTAGGTATCTGTACACAAGTCGTAATAAGCGCGTGTTATTCTTATTAGCGCTTCTTTAAATGGATATTTGGCGACTCATCTGAATGGCATATTTTTAGCGCAGTACATCTTATTGACAATCGCCGATGCAATATTTTCATTGATTTTATAGTTAGAAAATAAAGAGAAATTCAATTCTAGTTAACTTTATTTCTATTCAACGAACAAATCGCAATCCTTTTTGAAAAACATATTTTTTTGTAACATATGCACGATTTTTGCGCTTTTTAATTCAAAATAACGGACAAAAGTATCCTTTTATTAATCGGCGTACAATAAAAGTCAACAGCGAGCAATAATGTTCCTTATTAACCGCTTCTCTAAAATCACCAACTTTATAACTACCACTTGCTCGCGCTGCGCGAAGCAGTAGTTTACGTAAATAATTTAATTTTGTTGTATATTGATATTTATTTTTTAGTTTAATAACTGCGTGGTTGACCGTGTCGCCAAACAACTATATTTTTCGATAAAAAAGCAAAAATACGTACACGTGTCACAAAAAATATGATGTGCATCAAAGGCTAAATAAGTTGTTTAAACCTCGCGTGGTTGCAGTACTTGTCTTCGGATCATGCACACTCGGTCTGAAAAATCCCACTTTATGCCCTTGGTGCACAATATAATATTTCATCTAGATTTAAAAATTTTGAATTATATATATAGGTATATAATAATATTGAAGTAATTTTAAGTAATAGAGAACAGATATGATTGTTTAGATTTCCAGATGTTAAAAACTTCTATAGTGAACTAAAGTTTGAAGAGGTAACGATTGTCAATATTTTGTGAAAAGTTTCCATATGAAATTTCTGAGATAGCTGTTAAACATTGCTAGATAATTATATCAATATTTTAAATCTCAAGAGTTAGCAAGCAAAATTAAAAAAATGAATCAAATACTTTAAATACTATTTAATAAGTTTGTCTGTTTTAAGAATTGATTTTGAACATCTTGGTTGTTTTCATCAATTCTTAAGTAAGCAGATTGTTTATCATAACTTGCTGCCTCTTAAGTATCTTTTTATAAATGAATAAATCTGTGGCTCCGAGGCCAAAGAGGATAAGTCCATTTTTTGAGAATTCTCAAAAACTCGAAAATTGGACTTGTTTTGTTTTGCCTCGGAGACGAAGTAATATTGTTATAAGATGCGTTTTACTATATGCTTCGTTGAAAAGGATGTTAAATATTGATGATTCTTATTATAAGAATTTTCTACCAGGGTACTTCAACCAATCTCATTGTGCACTGTAATTTTAAACTTTCGAAAAGAAAATTAATTTTTATCAAACATTAATTTGTTCAAGAAAATGAAGAAATTCGCCATATAAAAAATAAATTGTATAGACAATATTTCAAAATCTTTAGGAATCAGCTCAAGTTAATGATATTTTTCATTCTGGAAGAATATATGATAAATAACGTATTTTGTTGCATCTCAACTTATACCCTTTTTAAGCAATAATAGCGTTGAAAACAGCCAGTAGCTTCTAAATGATTAATCAGCCCTCTGCCTTAAAAAATGAAAATCCAAATAAAGCTCAAATTTCTTAGGTAGCAAATGATCGTAAAACATTGATTCGCAGTAAGCGCAATAAAAACTAAGAGTATACTTGTACTAGTTTGTAATAATGGTCTCGAGCGCTTCGATTTGTCTTTTATTCAACGTCATTGTGTAACGCGATTCGCAAGAACGAAATGATACGAATATGTTTTAGCTAGAATTCGGAGAATCGTCAAATAATTGTAAATAATCATTACTTAACAGCAGAGTAAAATAACACCGACAATTAAATGCAATTTTATATGTTTAATAAAAATCTCGATATAGTAATATATCAAACGTATTGTCTGTTTTTATTTGTGTCCCTTTACCAAATCACAGCTATTTCCTGAAATTTTTTATATCTGACCAATATTTTTGTAGCGACGTCTTTTTCTACGACACTTCAAGTGCAATTTTCACGATCGTGTTATAATATACTTATACACAAGAATACAAATAAACAGAGTTACATGTAGCCCCCACGACTTATCCAAAGTTTATAAATAAAACGTATTATTTTGATGCGCGTTAGATGCGAGAAAATTGGGAATCCGCGAGAAGTATCGAATATCTCCCATGCGAATTAATATTAAACTTAGTTTCAACTTAGCGTAACGTCGAGAAAATTGAGCAAATAACTTGTCTAGACTGCATATGTATAAATAATGCGAATTTATAGAAGTAATGCAAACCTGTAAGACTCGAGTTTAGTTATTAAATAAACGTCGTTTGCTTTGGCAGTTCGTGCTAGACATTAATGAAATGTATCATTGTATATATACAGAAAAGTGCGCAATTCACAGCCAGTCAAAATAGAGTATTATACTTTTTGCAATGTTTGTTCAATTTATTATAAGAGTTTGTGTTATTAATGATTGAGATGATGAATCAGCCGATTTTAGCTGAATTTAATTTTATATTTATTTCATCGTCTAAAACTTTCAAGTATATTTATTGGCAATTATGGCATTGAATTTCTAAAAGCAAGATTAAATTAAACGCGAAAAAATAAAGATAAATAAATAAAAATATAGAGTCCCTTCAATTAATTTGAATTAAAAAAGCTCCAAAAATTAAATCATGTAAAAATAAATTCGATATATGGTGTCCTACACGTACAAAACGGTTCAAAAACCAGTATAATTTACTCGTTTATCATTTGATACATCTTTCGTTCTACATAAGATGAATTGCTCATATTTATTACGCTCAGTGTCAGTGAAGAAAACACAAAGGACAATGCACTCTGGATAAGCAAAGAATCTGATAAGTATATGAGTTATTCGCTGGAATCAATATACAACAAGTCGCCATCGCTGCGTTGTAATCGTAACTAGCAATATAAAAAATGATGATGATTGATACCACATGGAAAATATTAAAATTATGCTCAATGAAGTATATAATTATCATCTCAGTCTCAAAGTCCACAACTGCCATTAATGTAATACATACGACACCGGTAAAATGTTTCAAATCAAGATATATTGTATACCTAATTGGTCGTCGTATAATGAACATCTCGCTGGTGTATTATATATGTATATAAGTATAATACAGCATGATTTAGAACACGCGCAGTTTGAAAGCCATTGCTGACTTGAACTTTTTATTTAAAACTTAATTACTCGCTCGGATAGTTCCAGTTACAGCGAGTCGAGTTTCAAATTGTCGGATTAGGCAATCGCGATTTCAGACAAAGTTTTTCAACTATAGGTACAAGTACTCTCTATTATTTGTATAAATATATTAGCCACACAAAGTGACACACGAGTCTCGCATGAGCAAACCCGGCCATAAGAGCAATTACATAAAGCATTTGAAGTAAAAATAACTTTCTTATATACTTTTTTTTTATATAAGTTGCAATGTGTTCATTTTTATCTAACCACCTAGTGCGCTCTAAGGATTCCAGATCTATCCGTAAGCTATAATAGCCCTGACTCGTGCATATACCTACTTATACCGTTTCGAATCGTGTGCTGGCGTGTTACGAGTCGTCCTGGCGACGCGAAGCAAAGGACATAGTTAATTGAAAAAAGTATCATTTTCCGAAAAACAATTATAAATGTATCTCGCGTGACGGCGACGTTCGACCTAAACTTGACATAAGTATAAAAGAAGGGCAATAAAAAACAGCTGATCAGTATTTTGAACACAGCACACAGTGTGCACATATATCAACCGAGCGCAAAACAAACGAAAAAAAATCAATCCGATAGGAGTGCGTAGAAAAAATCTTACTTACCTGCGATGGCGCACATAAGTGTATACGTCCATCCATATTATCAGTAAAGCGCGAGTAAAAGTAGGCAGTAGGCTCCCGGGCCGAGCGCTCCGCCACTGCGACTGCGCTCGTACGTCCTCGTGACGACTCGGCTGGCCTCGTGGCTATAAGAAGCCCCGAGCGTCGCCTCCACAGCCCAGAGAGCCGACGACGTTTTCCGTCTCCACATATCCACTCCGATGCCGCAGTGAGTTTCTATATACCCTACAAGTATACATACACACAAGGTATATATACGCAGAATACAACATCATTTTACTCTCGAGAGTATACGCAACTCTCGCGGTATAATAGCTACAAAAGGAGAAGACAGTGCGAGAGTATATTAAAAATATACACACACAGTGTGCAGTCGACATCAGCGAGGGGAGGTTCAGAGAGAGAGAGAGAGCCGCAAGTGTTAGGAGCCAGTCAAATGCAGTCGCATCATCATCGCCTCGGCAACGTCGCGGACGACGACAGTACGAGTTCACGAGCCAGTAGCAACACGTGCAGACATCGGTTACTCAGCTCTTAGGGAAACTTCATTGCTGCGCGTCTCTCTGCACAGTAGGAGACAGGATTTTATTTTCAACGACGCATACAATACGTCGTATGTGTAACGCAGATACTGCACGCAAGTACGCATCACACTTATAATAGCTACAGACAAGGAGAGAGAGAGAGAGAGAGGAGAGAGCGCGAGCTGCTCTTTTTTCCAGAGAGACTGACGACGACAAAGGCACGCGCCACGGACAAAATGGAGCAGAAGAGGCTTTACAAGCTCGTGCTCACGGGAGGTGAGTCTCATTCTCCACAAAAGTTTATTATACTCATTCGCGCATCTATATACTCCGCCCTTATGTGTTACATACCTATATTTTATTTACCTCTCGCGCGCGCAGCCGCCAAGGTTTAACCTCAAAAAAACGCCCCCTTCACCGCTCGCGAATTCTGAAGCGACGGCGTATATTGTAACATAACAATAATATAGTAACCCGGTTTTTCTCGGACAGCAGTGTAATGCGCCGTTCGTCTATATGCATGACTGCTATATATGTATATGAGTACACTCAATTTGATATACGTGCACACGAGCCGCGGGCGCGCTTTTACGCCACGTGCTCTAACGCCGATGATGATGCACTTGCAATATACGCTCTATGATGTTCTTTTCAAAAGAAAATCGCTTTGCACAAGTCGCGCTGTCTATTGTTATACACTCTCAAGGATATACATTATAGACTTCTTATCTCTGTCTCGGCGCATGAAAATTGCCCTGTAGGTACACGTATATACCTACAAGTAGAGCGTATCGCGATTTTGCCTGTCTAGTGCCTCGTGGTCGCGAAAAGGCGACGCAGAAAGAGACGCGACACGGCTTGAAATATTGATTTTCATCATAAGCGAGAGGGCGAAAGCGCGCACAGACGGAGGAAGGACGTTTCTTTGTGTGTATATACTATACCTGTAATACACAGTATATGTACATACGATGTTTATCTTGTGCGATTATGGTGCGCATACACACACTCTCTGGTTTAAAGGGGCGAGTTTTGTTGTTGTTGTTGGAGCGCGCTGCACTTGGCAACTGGCGCGTGGGTGGCGGAAGTCTCTGCAGTTTTTGGATTCTACTCTAATATACGGCAGGATCTATAGTTTTTCGGTTGCGTAATTTTTTTAAGGAGGAAGATGCGGTGACTTGTTGCTGCTCGGGAAAAGCTTTTCGAGACGCCGGTATTATGGCGATTATTGCAGTCGAGGTGAACACGTTATATATCATTGGAAAGAGCTTCAAAGCTACGTCAGACGGATCGATATATATTTTGACCTGTCGAACTGAGTGACGTAGTTTCGCGGGGTCGCAGAGAGAGAATGTGTTATTTCAAAGCTACCGCTGTTATATATACCTCGTCCTCGACTCTGCAGTTTTATGGCTGGACTTGTGGTATATGTATATTGGTCGACCTCGAAAAAGACCTAAATTTTCAAGAACCATTATACTGTCGGCTCTTCGAAGGAACTTTATTATAGCTTTTTTTTTATATTCTTGTACTTTTTGACATTTTGTGAAAGTGGTTGAATTTCATCTTTTTTAGGGTCAAGTTTGCTGTATAATACCAAGCTGTGTTTTTGTTTTGCCGCGTCTGCGTCTTTTCTGTTTGTTTTCCAAGCTTCTGCTCGAGTTTTCTACTTTCGTTACCAGTTTCAAATAACTTTGGTTTTCAAACATTTCGTGAAAGCTCAAAGCTCATGCATATAAAACGTTGGAATCCAAGTTGCTGTACTCTTATATTCGCTTGTTTTACAGAAATGACGGCGCAAAACTTGTTCATCTTTATTATTTTTGCTAACTTTGTCAATCTAAATCATTATTGTCGTTTCAGTGAATAATTAGAAGTAAAACATTATTTTCTACGTTCGCAGAGAAAACATACCATACGTATAAATCTAATCGTTCAAAACTGTATATCTCGATTACCGTATCAAAATTTACCATATAATACGTCACCCTGCGATAATAACGCGCGCACAGTTTTCCTATAGTTGCACTCGAATATGGACTCTAAACTACGCCGATAACTAAAGACAAGCAAATTCTTGTTCGATAAGGTACTCTAATTAAGTGCGAACGAAATCCCGGCGATAATAAATCTGTCAGTCAACTGCGGGCGGATAAAATCGTGAAGCGATTAGCACGTGTGTATATGCGATACGATGCGCATATGTATTACACAATAGTCTCCGAATGATACAATCTCAAGAATTAAAATTTTATGGAGTGATTTTTCTCTTTTTCCTTGTGCTATAGACACCTAATGCAGCACACGGCGTACTGTTATTATACAAAGCTCTAAAATTAAAGCTTGCGCGCCAAGCTTCCGTCAATATACGTCAAATTTAAACGCTCACATGAGATCTTGCTCTTCGAGAAATTTCTAACCAGTCCATGTGATGTAATTTGAATTTGCTACAAAAGTATGGCTAATTTTTTTTTATTATAATTTAATTTCTTATATGTATATGTGTATCGCATCAGTCAAATAAAGTTAAGGTTGATATAGGCGTAAAGTAGTACAAGATGATTCATTTCGAAATGTTCCGCTTCGGTCTTAAGTGTCTATATATATAATACAAAGCGCAATCAATTTTTATTTAACGGATATATCGCGTGAGTCAGAGGTGATAAATAAACCATTATATGCGGAAACTTTGACGCTGCATTGTTTACAAATTCCGGTTATGTATATCAAGACTCGTTAGATTTCCTTCTAAATAGTAGTATAAAACTGTTATTAAAAGTTGTCGTTGAGAAGATTATACCGCATAAGTATAGCTCACATTAATCAGTTTTAAAGATAGACAATCTCGAAACGGTTAAAGAAAAAAAAACCGAGAGCTCGCTTAAATATGCACATCAGCATCAGCCGAAAAAAGAATGTTATATTTAAAGATAAGAGCCATCATCGATTGGCCAGCTTATATATTAATCGAGCAAGTAAATAACCGCTAGATGCACAGGTACATATACATGCGTTCTCGGTTGTAATAATTTAAAAGCACATTTCATCAGACGAACCCTATTTTCATCCTCTCACTCTCGCAGAGAAGCACGCGACTTGATTATTTAACCTTGCGTTTTGCCTCTCGTGACTCTACGACTAATGACACTCGATATTATAATTATATCGTGTACTCTTTCTTTGCTTGCGATAATAGCAAATGAGCTTCCTTCGATTCGCGAATTCTTGTATTATAATATACCTATATATAATACGTCTTCGCGTTCCGTTGCGCTGTAACGGTATGCTATATAAGAGCTATCAGCTGGAGATTGATGTCGTTCTTATACAAAAACATATAAACATACCGGAGGAATCTGCGTTTCATAATGTGGTGGTAACTGGTTTTCTACGATTTATCGCTTTATTCATTGAGAGAAAAATTGGTGGCGAATTACGGAGATGAATTGTCGTCGGTGGTTGAAGATTCCTGAATTACGTATAGATCTAGTGTCCAATTCTGCAAAATCGCAACGGAGCAGTGAAGTAATTGTGTAGAGATAAGCAAGAATGTCGCGTAATCTCTTGTATACGTAATAGATCTACGTAATCCATATTTGTCTTTATAGAGATTGATTTGCCTTTGTTAGTGAAAATCTGTCGGTTTGCTTTGATGACTAATTGTTCATTAGCGTTTATCGGCTAAATTGATGATTAATAATCATGGAGGTATATGCAACTGACAGGTTAATTACACACTCTGCTATTAGCATCGATCTATGAGCAACTTTTTATACATCTCGCCTTCTTGTGGTCTGTAAATTTATGTAAACGTTAAAAAATAGAATGCATATTTATGATTTTCATTTAGGTGATTTGAAAAAGTTACCTATAGAGTACAAAATGTTGTATAGAGACACTAATATCGATTGGTTTTTATATTCGTTTGGTCTTTAAGCGTGACTGTCGCAAGGATCTCTTATAACTAAACCCAAATACTGATAAAACATTTGCTTGCTTACATTGTGTATCCACAGAGAATCTAATTTGTAAGAAAGCTAAAATTAAATTTGGTGTCTTGAATAAACTTTATTATGAAACTAATGAAACATGAAAAGACGTAATTATATTCTAAGAAACGTTGAATACCCTATTCAGATGGAAAAGTCGCATAAAGCTCATTTTCACAAGTATAAAAGTCGACAAAAGGCTCCTCTTCGAATAGTGTCTCTTAGTACATTTCCAATTCAAGATGAGGGGACTTTCCGCGTCAAGAAAGCTCCTCACCTGGCGTCTCTTTCTCATTAACGCTTTTGAAAAGGTGTCGCAACGCGTCGCGTCTGGCGAGGGTGGAAAACTCTCATCATTCATTCACCGCACAATGTTTATCCAATTGGCGCAGCTATAATACCTTATTTGAACTTCTTCTGTTCCACTTGCCATGTTGTCATTTCTTCGTGGAGAATCCATCAGCGCATTATCAGCCATGATCTTAAAATCATAATGCTCGCTTCGTTATCTGCCTCGAGAAATTATCAGTACAGTTGAAGACGATTGTCATTGACTTCCTTAAATCAATCTTGATGATACGAATCATCGTTATACACGCGTGCTCGTGATATTTTCCGCTGTTTGTAATTTCCTGTGTTTGTTTTCTGGGCAAATATTGTACGTTTTGTATTCTTATTGGCCAGCTAAATGTAGCTGCGATGACACATTTTATTCTTACTGCGCAAAAGGCGTATAACTATATAAGGTTATTAAAAATTTGCAAATTACAGTAGTGTATACGTAAACAGCAAAATGCAGCGTTTCTTGTTTTGAAAATATGATTGTTCACTGCGCATAATACGACATGTAACTTTATATAGCTACTCTATCTCGTAGATAACTGTGGGAGCTTACCTACGCGAATTTTTTGTTGTTATGTAAACTAAAAAGAAAATTGAAATGGAATTCTTTAAAAAAAGTGTATATTCAACTGTCTTATTAGTCAGAAATAGCATTTATATTTGCACGTAAGACGCGCATAGCAACTTTTTAAATCTTGAATGTTTTGTAGTATACGAGTATAATCAACATTATTACAATATCATGGATTTTAGGCAACACCCATTCGACCGAATGTCCAGACGTTCAAAGTTTAATATGAGGAAACGATCTTTTCGAAATTGAGATTTCAATATTTTTCATTGATAATAAAAATTGCAACAGTCATATCTTAATTAGCATTTCGTCAATCGGTTGTCTGACTTTTTTCTCAAAACAAAATTATCACTGTAATGCGTCTAAAATTGATTAATGTTAATTGATTATGATTTTTGTTTTTTTGTTTTCAGGACCATGCGGAGGCAAAACCACTGGACAGACTCGATTGTGCACGTTTTTTGAGAACCTGGGATGGAAGGTGGGCATATTTTTTCGTCTTAACAGCATAAACGTAGAGTTTTTGTTTCGCGTTCTCGCTGGTCGTTTTAGTATACAATAACGTATTTTACATATTTCTCTTGAAATTAACAAAGAAAAAATTAACTTTGTCGATATAAGTATTCAAAGTAGACTTTTGATGTTTTTTTTTTTAATATTATAAAAGAAGTAGAATAATTTTAAATCAGTCATCTTTCTTGATATTCAGTTTCGTATTTTCTTCTGTCGCCTACCGCCAATTCTGTCAACGACGAACCCTGTGGATTTTTTTAACAAAAAAAATCACTCGTCTCACACGTTTCTTAAAATTTGAGAGAAAAATTTTCTTTACACTATGATTAGAGATGACTTATTTGATTTATTGAGCGGGCAAAAGCGATCGCATAAACCAATAAGAAAGGCGTACATACCTGTGACTTGTTGAAAAATCTAGTGATCATATATAAGCATTAATAAAACTTGTCAATGTGTCCTCTGTTCAGGGATTTATCAAACATTCAACAAGTTTTTAAATTGTCAATTTGTTTTTAATTTTACATATATTGAATATATGTATATCATTAAAAAGCGAACACTAGGTTGCAATACCACTTTGTTTTAAGTTGTCCTAATTATGGAACTTTAACTTCTTTTGTTATCAGACGGCTGAGAAATAAAATATCATTACAAAACAATGCTTTCGCGAGATTTCACATAATAATAGTGCTTTCACGTGAAATTACATACACTTATTCAATTTTTTTTTCTTCCACAAAGCGATAAGATTATTGCGGTTCTTCGCAGACGCGTTAATAATAATAAAAAAAATACTCAAACAGGCAGCACAAAAATACAGTCTTCCAAGCTATTTTTCTCCGCCGGAAACGACGGGGGAGTACTCAAGCTAACGTTCGAGCTGACGCGCATCCGTCTACATACGCTTTATATACCTTTTGAAAATCTGTCTCGGGAAAACTTTTCGCGATGACGCAATGCACTTAAGGAAATTCTCTCGACGACGTAAGTTTCCGCTTCTCCCCCGTCGGCGATAGAGGTATACTCGCGGGAGCTGCGCGAATTTCAGATCAAGGATTGATAACTAATATATACCGTGTTTGCATATGTCTTCTGCGTAGGAGGGTAATTTTGCGACTGTGATAAAGGAGCCGGTATTGATTCGAGTGAATTACATTTATTGCCTCTAGATGGTAACTTTTCCACGGTAGTTAGCGTTTTGTTTGTGATCGGCCATTTGCGCTCTCTGCAACAGGTGGAACATTTTGTAGGAGCTCGTGTGTATAGTTCCTCGATACGAGATGTCGAGTAAATTACATGTCGAGATTAATTCTTCGAAAACCGTGTAGGTTAATTGGACTATGAATTCGTATATATTTTTAGCTACATCGGTGCTAATTGATATCAACAGGTTTGATGGCTCTAATATTCCCTTGACGTCAACACCTTTTCTACGCGTTTAATGTAATTCAAGCGAATAAAGTAAAAGGAGAATCTCGTGCATTTGAAAAATTGGCTTTTTTATTATAACGATAAGAGTCGCAGCTTTTGACGTGTGTGTATAATGAAGGCACGAAAAGCTCACGAGCTGAAAAATGACTTTAATTTCAGCGCACTCGGCGTCGCGGTCGTTAATTGCGCAAATTTTTCATCGCTCCGTTTCACATCTTCGCCGCAACAAAAGAAAAATAAATTTTTATTAGCCATTAGGCAGGCATTCCGAGCCGTTGCAGCTGACGTGCGTCGCGAGAATTCGCATAAACTCCTAACCACTCTTAATTATATTCAATTGCACTCGAAACTGCACTGGCTTTTAATAAGAGGCAGTTCAGTGTTGTAAGCCTAACTTCGTAGTTATTCCATCTGCAAGGTTTCGCAAAAAATTTTTTACTCCTGATGCATAAACGGCAACACCGGATTGTAACGCAATGCTCATGCACAGTATATATAGCATCAACGTCGTTGTGCGATAAAAAATGTAAAACCCTCGCAAATATTAGGTCGTCGTGCTACGCTCTATTGGTTACCTTTCAAAATAAATCAAAGACTATATATAAGTTGCACATTATATTTCATTATTTTTATTTCGTACGTTCATCTGTGTAAAACGACAAGTTTCATTATTTTTTCATTTATTTAAATTAATAAAATGAGTATACTCTGTACATACGCAAGTCTTACTGGTTTATGCTCAATGAATAATCCGACACTGTTTCGACGCTGTCGTCGAAAAGAGTGTCGAGGATCATGGTTATCTAGCCCTTCTGGCAAAGAAACCTGACAAAAAGAAAAAAAAAAAAAAGAAAGAACATATTGGTTTTGGGGTTGTCAGCTTCGTTGTGGATTCGATAGAGTGGTGGTTGTCTTCTTTTTCAGGTGTTCCGTGTTCCCGAGACAGCGACCGTGCTGCTCAGGTATGCCACAATTACACGCTAACAAACTTCGCATTTTCGAAAGTTGAAGAAAAAAAACTGTCCCACCCACGCATATTCTAAAGAAAGATTTCTTCTCCATTTAAAGATAGAGTTCAAGCTTTGCGACGGTCCTTTCTCTAAACTCAAATATCGAATCGTCCAAGATGATTTAAATTCCTTTTTATTAGTATCCAAAAAGAAAAAAAGTTTTTGATAATTTTAAAAGAATGCATTATTCGATTCACGTATGCTGTGCGTATGAAAATAATACCATTAATCTCGAGATTATTTGCTTAAAAATTACAATATAGCAAGCATGAAATTTATATAGTCGATAATACACTTTATTGGTAGGCATTCTGCTATACCCAAATATTATTTATGCCACTTTTTTATACAGAACCCGCTATCTCAAATCTTCAAAATATTAATCTCTTTTATAAATTAACCGGACTGTCCTCGATATTTCTTAATTAAAACTTCAAAAATCTTGTTACTTTCGCGTTTTCAGCTATATAAAGTTATTATTTGAGCAATTTTATAAAGATCGGAATCACAGTTAGGGACACAGATTTATTAGGCCACAATTTCATCCTCCGTCTGCTTTTTTCAATTTCAGTGGCGGCATCAAATTTACAGACCTGAATGCAGAGCAGGGTGAGTTGATTTTTTTCGCAATCTTATTTACAGAAGAAAAGTTTTAAACTAATGTACTCACTCTAAACGAAGAAAAATTCATGTTTGTTTATCGGCTTGTACGACTGGAAAATTTAAAAATTCCACGTTAGTTAACAAAGATAATGTCTAATTTTACATGAACATGAAGTTTTAAAACCTGTTTTAAGCATCACCTTTTTTTTATTTTCCTTGCAAATTGTTTGAGTTATTAGAAGCGGAAGATATTATTCTCTTGAAAATGTCCGTGTATATACGTATTATTCACGCTCGACACTTTGCAAGGAAAAAACAATCCAACAAACAATCGTTAAAAATATTGAAAATTGCTGACCGCCATTAAATCACTGGTATAAATAAGCGTGTGACAGGATATCCGGTGTTATGGTATCTTATACTATTGCAGTCTGCAAGATATCCGTGGTTTGCGATCAAAAGACAGAGTAATGATGCAAAGCCTCTGTATACACAATGAGAAGTGGCTACTTGCCAAGTAACTTGGCCGCCTCGATTGCTCTTTTTCATTCTTCTCATTTTCGAGGATAGCCGGTATGAGGAAAGAATAAAGTTTCACCGAAAATCGCCGCGTGTTGTGATAAATTACGGCCGTCACTTTCTGCGGCTTGTCTGAGAGAGTTTGCCTTGTTTACGCATGCCATAAAAGACCGGGATGCTGCGGTTAAAAAAAAACACAAACCAATAAATTTATTAGTTTATGTGCTTATTGAAAGTATGCGCTAAAAAAGTATACTTGTATATTCCTTTTTATATAATAAAATGACTTTGACGACATATCGGTCGGTAAACGCGCAAATTCGATTGTCAGAGTTGCTGCAGGAAACAAGGCGTCAAAGTGACTTTTCTAAACTTGTTTCGAGCGTTCACCCGATTACGTAAAGAGCATTCGATGTTAGAGAAAAATGTCAACCTTGAATGTATAGCTACATTGTAACACACGGCAGGTTTCCGATACGATGGATTTTTTTCTATTGGCTTCTTTTTCTGCTGTGCGAATAACATATGCATAAGATAAGGCTTTTAATTAGCTGGATTTCAAGTCGTTATATCATCAAGAGAAAAAAAAACTTAACTTTTAATTTGTAATATGCTGAGACACACAGTAGCTTGATCAACATAGAAACACAGGCGCTCGATGTTTGTACTCACAATGAGAAACACAGTCTCGATTAAAGAATGTGAAACTCAATTAGTCGCGAAAAGTGTCGCAGAGCCACGTGTCTAAATTTGCGCGAAACTTGAAATGGAAGTCATTATACATAAACTCAAACCGGAGTTTCCACCTTTTTTGTCGAATCGAATTCACGTATACGTGTTCTACAAGCAAATCAACTCGACACACACACAAACACCATTATTTCAACATATTAAAGAAAAAAAAAACGATCGAATAGTCCGATCACTCTTGAGTATATTAACTTGCTCGCAATTAAGTTCTGCGTGAAAGTAAACACTTGTAGTCGAGAAAATGGACTTTCAATGAAAATGGATGGTCCGTGTCATTTGCCGGCTGCTCTGGCTTTCAGCCATCGAAAAGCACGTTTTATCGCTCAAGTCGTTAGACTCGCGCGCGGCCTTAACCCACAACTTGTTATGGCTCCTTCTCTCGGATCCGAAGCTTTAAGATCTTCGAAAATAGCGCTGCTCGATTCTTCAGCCAATCCTCGTTAACCGTGGAATTTGAACAAAGGTAAATCAAAGATTTTTCTTTAACCATTTATCTTGTCGAATATTCGAGATGCTTTTTAAAGATATATATATATTCGATGGAAGTTGGCCAACAGAATTTCCACCCCTAATGAATGGCTATTTGTTGCTCTTTGATGTGCAATTAAACACCTCAAAATTATTAACGAACCTTGAGAATTTATGTCGCTCATCCCCGGCTTTTCCTGATGCCGTGTTTCAAGCGTCAGAAAAGCTCAAGAATTTTATCTCAATATTCTGAAATTTCCTGCGTGTGACAAAATAAAAATAGATGCGCGACGTTACGTAAAAATATATTATCCGATTGAGTCAAGTTTGACATAATGGACAGGCCTTAAAATTTGGCGTTTCAAAGACACCTATTCCGAAGAAAAAAAAATCCCGATATTCCTCATGTCGCTGCACGCAATTAATTGTTTATCCATACCATACCCGGCGTTTTGCATTATTGGCGTTAATCCCGGCGTAAATCACTCCCTGTCGAGTCGTATGACAGTGAATAACATTTGAGAGCATTCCTTGTCTCGATAGTGACGCAAGTGATGTAAATTTGCGCAATAGAATTTTTGGACCAGCTCCAATGGGACGTGCTTCGCTCTGTCCCCCTCTTCGCATATATAAGCTATAAGTTCGTGTATTAAGGGAGTGCATTGTGTCGTATAGGATAATAGAAGCAGCCGCTAATTGAGCGCGTAATGCAATGTTATAAGAAAGAGCTTTTTTTTTGCACGACGTTATCCGTGAAATTAGTTGATGCCTTGATGAAGACTGATTGCCGCAGAGCATATGGAGAGCGGCTAATGTCGAGCTTCGTTTGAGCATTTGCTCGTTTGATTGTTTGTACTGGCACGGTCAGAAGTTGATGTATTCCGCGATGGTAGATTGAAGTCCCGGAAAACGAGGGAAATTAGTTCGTGCATATATAGTTGACTGTTTGATTGTGCAATTTGTTGCGACAGACTACGGTATGTCATATATAATACAATAATACTGGAAAGAAAGCGACGAAAATGGAGCACTAATATACGTACGTGTTTTTTTTCAAATTAGTGAAAAAACAAAAACTTGCTCGTCGTCTTAGCTCGGAAATTTCAACGACTGCAGTCACGTACAGATATTTTTTTGCCCAGACTTTTCTTGCTCATTACGAGAGAAGTTGATGTACACTAGAATCTTCCGAGACTCAGCTGCGTCTCAAAAAAGCTCGGAATTTAAATGAAGAACTTCGTGTAATAGGCGCGAGGACAAATTTCGCGAGTTATTGTTCGAAGCGGCATAAGGCATAAATAACAAAAATTGAAGAAAAAAAACACACGTTGTCCCAATAAAGACTTCCAGTATGCTCCGGTTCGCGACGGCTATTCATATATATACATCTAAAAATTACGACTTGAAAAAAGCTCTTTACTCATTCCGGCTACTACTTAAGCCCCGACGGTCGTCGTGTGACTATGCAAAGCGCCAACCTCTTTCGCATTTTAAACCGAAACGTCTGCAGACAAGTTCGAGTAGTTAAAATTTTATCTATTTGATGTGCTACCAATTATATTTATTAATTTTTCATCTAGAACATTATTATTCACTCGGCATGTATATGACGAAGTGTGTATATGATTTTTAATCTTTGGCTTTCAAACAGTTTCTAATATAAATACCTGGTTTTATATGCTAAGAAATGAAAAAAAAAACGTCGAGATGAACAATGGAAATCAACAGTAGGACATTTTTTTATAGGCATATTACGGTTAAGAAAGAAACGAAGGCTACTACGCAGATCATAAATATGCGTCTACAAGTCGAAACATATTTTCCATAAAAGATAAAAAGAAGAGTAGATTTTCAATTTGAAAAAAAATCATCAAAAATGGATTCTTTGGTGTAAAGAAAACGCCGGATTTGCCCATTTTTTGTGCAACACTTTTACGATGTTTTCAATTGCTCATAACTTTTCACCGAGGCATCCATTTTTGATGTTTTTTTTTCAAATTGAAGGTCTACCCTTCTACTTTTATTATCTTTCACTAAAAATATGCGTATTTACGATCTGCGCAGTAAAGCCAACTTTTTTCTCAAACGTAATATACCTACAAAAAAATATCCTACAACGGATTTTCATTGTTCATCGTCATTTTTTAAACAAAATTTTTCGAGATTGTGGGACCCCCGAAAGTGCATTTTTTTCGTTCAATAAATCTTCTCAGCAATTTCATCCTCGCTTTCACCCATAAACCTAAAATTCGAAACTTCCCGTCGACTTTATCCCTATCGAGTCATAAGACAGTATACACGCCTTGGCTCCGACATCTGCACGTGACGTCTCTCGCAATCAAGAATCTTCGTCCTGCAACGCAGTTTCCCACTTTCCAGTCGTCCTACAAGCTCCTCTACCTTATATATGTATACACCTCGAGGCAAAATTTACGAGCAGAAGGAATAGGGACGAGTCTGTCTCTCTCTCTCTTTCTCTGTTTTGCGAGTCAAGGTTGAATCGATAGACGAAGTTCGCAGCATTGACTATAACGTTGCGAGAACCCGGACGGATTTTATGGTGGACAGACAGCTGCTTGCGCTGCCTTGCGCGCAGGTTTTTTTTGCGCAGTCGCTCTCGAGAACGGGATTTTCTTGGGCGTGAAGTTGACGGCTGCGATTTTCTCTATAAGGCGCGAGAGCAAGATACAGTGGGATTCTTAGCAGTTACTTTTTCTACACTTATAATGCGGAATGCGTGCTTGACAAAATGTTTTGGAAACATTGTATACTATAGTATACTACTAGTCATTAGTTCAAGAAAATATACCGATATCTATGTACATACAAAAGCTAATCGAGGAAACTCGATTGCTTTGTCAATCCTCTCGAAGTATCTCTCATTCTATAAAAAAATACACGAAAAAAAAGCCAAGCACGAGACAGCAATCTCTCGCGTGGCCAGAAAACCGATCGCACATATAATGCAATCGGTCAAGGTCATCCGTCGCAAAATAATTTCGCTCTCGTTCATAACACGACTTTTAACGAAGTCTCGTGAGTTGTTTCGCGTCTACTTGGCCGGAAAAAGCGTGGGAGAGTCGAGTGACCCTCCTGACTTGTCGAGCTGCGCCACGCGAATGTCGCACGCCTGATTACGTTTTTCCCCATCGATTTCTTTTTTATTTCAGTTCTGCGGGGTCGAAGCGTGTGATAACGTTGGCGGAAATTGCTTCTTTTTTTAATCCAATAAATATATGGCCTGTGTACGAGGTTCGCTATATATTGAGATGAATATAAATTAAGGCAGAAGCATCATCGATTTAATAAGTCTTTTCGTTATATAGTCTTCTATCTTATAGGTATATTTGTATTAATAGAATTGAAAAATGATAGGAGGCAATTACCGTATCTTATAAGCTCTCTAAAATGTGACGTAAGAAAATTTATTAAAGCAACTCTTTGATAGCTAAGCCTCTGGCTCAGGATTGGAGAGCTTCGGTAAAGGATCCCATCAAATGGCCTGTATTTCTTTCAGTCACCTCTTTCGAGGGTGAGTTGACGCGTACGTATATATATGCCCGGCTTGATTAAAAACTTCCTGTAAGGCATCACGTACTTATCGCGATTGTTTCGGAATTATGAAGCTCCTCGTAATTATTCCGAGACTCGATAAGACTCTGTGATGTGAAAGTCTAGCGTAATGTCATTTAAAAAAGTGGATCACGAATTCGTTAAAAAAAAAAAGTAAAATTGACTTGATGCTATAAGATGTAAATTAGATCGCTTATTAGTTATTGAGATCAGGATACACGTCCTGCGAATAAATACTGCGCACATCTTGCCGATTCACAAATATAACGATTTCGAATAGTGAAAAAGTAGATTTTCATATGAGCTTGTGCTTTGAATTGCACATTTATATACGAGATTGCATCATTATAGGATAATTCCATTTTGTTAAAGTATATACCATTCGTCATTTTTTCTAATCAGTTCAAAACGAGGTTCGCAGCTCAATCTATTCATGAAAAACTAAATTTACGACATACCTATTAATAAACGATGACTTTTTTCGTCGTTTTGCGATAAAATAAACC
>UCOJ01001635.1:0-24972 GCA_900474305.1 Cecidostiba fungosa
CTATTATTTCGAACACTAAACCCCTTAAACGTAAACATACGACATTAAATTCTACACAACTTAGAAAAGTACTCAGACTGTAGAAAAAGAAATAAAAAATATATGGCATTAGTGCGATATTGACTATCGCCTGAAAAAAATATCCACTACTATTATTAGCTTTAAACATTATTTATTTCATGCTATATTTTGAATATAGTATAATATCCGCTTATAATTGTAAACAAATGCTAGTCGACTAGAATAATAAAAAACGTACGAGAGATTAGTTCCCAAACCAAGTTGAGAATGTGCGTCTTTCTCTGGCAAATAAAAGTAGGTAACACTTTTTCCGAAGTATATTATGTAAGAAAATGTTAAATTCATAAATTATAACTTTTTTTGTTAAAATTTCTTTAATTGAACATGTATTTAAGTAATTGTATCTTTTAGCTGTTGACCTTAATATAATCTTGCTGCGTGATTAAGAATAAATAGGTTTCTATTTTTAGTCAAATCACTTGAAATGTTTATGATTCATAGTTTGATTGTCGACGCGTCAACATGAATTTTTTCGTGAGGTTATGGCATAATTTAGCAGTTATGAATTATTTTAAACAAACCAGCTTTCTCGTTATAATAATAAAACGGATAAGTCGATTTAAAAAAACCTGCAGAACATGTAGGTCATTTTTAAAAATGCAAAAATTGTTTTATAAAAAATCGATAAATGTCATTTTCTGAAAGATGGTATTAGGATCAAAGCATCCCCAGACAGAGGTGGTAGGGATATTCCAGTTAAAACCTTGAAAAGCGGGTGTACGGGTGGAACGTACAAATGAATAAATAATATTATAAACTTACTTGGTCAATTGTGTCTTTTTTGTATTTTGTAATGCAAACAACGCAATTAAAATTCACCAGTTACGTTCATAAAAAATGTTATCGGCTTCTATAAGTTCTTTTTGACGTTCAAGCAATGAACAATCTATTGCTTCAAGTTCAAACAAAATAATAAATTGTTGAATTGAATATTTTATGGATAGAAATTGCCTTTATATTGTCAAAATAGTACCCGTATATAAGCAATATATTGCAATCAATATTTGGCTCCAATATATTGGCAATATATTGCTACCAAGATATCATCAAGAACTTGCCAAGATATTACTTGAACATCAAGCAATAGCTTGCTCACATTATTGGCAGTGTATTGCTAACATTCCAAGCAACATATTATCAATAATAAACTTTTTGCACGGGTGGGGCCTGCTACTTGAGTCGCTCATGCTACAACTGCCTGAGATTCACGAGACTACAATATAGAGTTGTAAATAGTGGATAATATCGAACGAATTTTCAAACTAAGAATTCGAGTTGAAGGAATATTCTGTTTTTCATAAATCTAGGCGCGAAAATTAGCAATTCTAATGTATTCCTCTTCGCATATTCAAGCTGTTACAAAGGGGGCGGTATATTATTCATGAAATTTTAGACGTTATAAAGCTGACCTTCACCTTTTACGAAACTCTCGTAAGCTTTTTACTGCTAATTCATGCGCGCAACGCGATGATTCCCTCAAAGCTTATTACAGTTTAATATTAGATAAATTTCGCTCCGATTACCGCCTCAATTATTTCCGTATAAAATGCAGCTTCTTTCCCCATAAAACTTGCGCTTAAAGAACAAGTTCCTCGCGCAGGGGTAATCTTCTTATAGAGAAGAACGCCGCCGACGAGAGCCGTCTCTTGCATTTACGATACTGCTCTAAACATAAATTAGTTATTGGGGATAATGTTTCAGCGCACGGCGGCGGTGTATCGTTTACAGGATTACCCGAAAGCAGTGTAGAATAATTGAATTACCAGCGTGTAAAACACTCGCTTACACATAAATTTTCCCGAAAAGAAAAAGAAGAGCATTACCGCGTCCGTATATACCCAATTAACACCGCATCGAAGAGAAGCGCGCGTTCAATTTCCATCGATTCTGGGAAGCTCGAGAGAGTGAAAAAAAATGAGAAGAACCAAAGAGTCTATAACGAGAGAAAGTCGCGCTTCGAAATAACCTCCGTCCGCATCCTCCTCGCGCAGGTACACACACACGTACCTACGCCGTAATGAAAGTCAATCGCGTATATAACAAACGTACCTCCGGCTAAATCAACGCTCTTTTCAACGAGCGAGTGCTGATTTCGTCACCGCGCGCATGCTGCAGCAGCGCTGCACACGTAAGTCGTATACGTTCTCTCGCAGTTATAGTGTGTGTCTGTGGTATACACGTTCGCCGGTGGAATCTCTGCGCGCGCGAAACCGCCGAGAGAGAGAGAGAGAGAAAGAGCGCGCGCAGATGGAGCGTATAAACGTGATGCTGCTGCGAAGAAGAGAAGCTCTTCTTTCTTCTTGAGGCTTCGTTTGCAATGGTTTTATTCTCGAGGCGTTGTTTTTCTTTTTATACAAGACAAAATTTTGATTCCGTTTGTTGCAAAGCACTAATATCACTGTGCGGTTACTTTCTTAGTATAGAGAAGACCGAACGAAGCAAATTGTGTTCCAGGTTAACAGAAGGACTATTTTATCGGTCGATCCATCTGCGCACGATTATCGTTAGGAAATCGGAGCAGAGTCGATATTATTCTCTCATATTATAATCTATGCAGGTTTACAAGGATAGCAGAGAGAGAGAGTTGAGGGCGTCGGTTGTAGGGATAGCCTGAGGCGAGCACACTCTCGTTAGATTGGTGTGTGTATATATCTATACATGCTGCTGCTTTTGCTGGAGTGTATATAGCCGCGGATCGGCGACCCGTGGATAGCCGTGTGCACGCGGGGGGGAAGTGACCGGACGAACCGGTTAGACAGGTTCTTTCAGAGAGTCGGGAGTAGACGAAAGCCCTCTACTACTCCGTTATCCTCTTTTCTCCTCTCGCTTCTCTCTCTCTCTCCTTTCTTCTTCGTCTTCTTTGACTCTCGTCCTTCTTTTTCTCTTCGAGAGAGTTTCGCCGCTCTGCCTTATTCTTCTTCTTCTTCTTCTCTTGCTGCGCGCTTCCGAGAGGTGGGCAGTGTGTACGATGATTTGAAGGAAGAAGAAATAAAAAAAAACTGTATTTTATTTATACAGGCGTAATTCTGTTTGGAGGAATTTCCGCGGCCGAGTAATCTCTCTCTGTCTTCGGTTGTATATAATTTGTAGCCTCTGACTTCCTCGTATAGTCAGCAGCGTGAAACTGAAGCGTTACGGGATTGATATTCGTATTTTATTATAGTAAGCAAGCCACGTCGTGACTGCTATTCATTATAACTGAATAGTTTTGTGGAACTGTTGTTGTAGTATAGCATAAACGTGGACTTGATGATCGTCTCATTTCCGTTGATTCTGAATTCGCGTAAAGAATTTCTGATCGAGCGTATAAGAGAACAAGACAAACACGATAATATAGAGAGAGGAATAGCCTTACTTGTGAACTATTTTAAAACTAACAACTCTTCTGCCTTCGCTCAACTTCTCCTTATTCTTCGCTGCAGCATTGCACGCACTACAAGTCTGGCAATGATGAGTATTTAAAAAACAACCCAGTATTATTTATTACACGCAATTTTCTTTTAGGACTGTTCGAGAGAGAGAAGTTTTTGTATAGCGTACTCCGGAAAGTCGGGTGGATTCTCGCTTGAAATAATTATTTGTTGGCACAATTTATTTTCTTCGAGCGGCGTCATATATTTCAAAGCTCAGTATTAGTAGAAGTAAATTATTCTTCGAAGATTAGCGTTGCAGATTTTTTTTTTCTCAAAAAATGCATTCAACTTGTGCAATGCAATTAACTTTCGATGGATTAATGGCAATAATATCCAAGAATTATTCTTTATAATCTAGAGATCACCTGCAGTTTCACACGCATAAAATAGCTTGGTCAATTGCAGCAGCAGTAGCAGCGCAACTTGTGCAATCCAAGTCTGTAGATCGATCTGACTATACAACGTTCTCTGAATAAACTAACTGTTCGCGTTTCTCATGTTAGGAAAGAGGACGCTCATTTTCCGGAGCTCAAACACGTTACATCGTGAAACTGTTTTTTCCCTCTCAAATTTTCAATTTAAAGCGCGCACAGAAAAAAAGTACAAAATTCCCTTTCCAAAAAACTTCGAAAGCAGCGGTCAGTTCGCGTTTTCGAAAAAGAGCTACTCTTATTTTCCGTTTGGCTCGCGATTAAAAGCACTGCTGAATCCCAGCAGTTCATCCTCGGAAATCCACCGCAATCGCATCCGATACAAATCACGGAAATAGAACAAACGCAGTGTATGTATATACACAGAGGATGAAGAAAAAAAGAGAGCATCGCAGTAGCGGAAAATATAAAAACGCCGGCAAAGTGTGACGGAGCGTGCGGATCTATAAGTCCCTAGAGACGACGTCAGGGCATGTGTCCGAGAGAGAAAGAGAGAGTCTTCCCACGTCCCATCTTTTTTCGGGAAACCTGCCAAAACTCGTGTGTTTGCAGAGCAGAGCCTACTCCGCCGCGGACGTAAATCGCACGTTGTGTGTGTGTGTGTCTGCAGCCCCTCTCTTTCTATCTCTCTCTCCTGTACTCTTCCGTTGCTGCTGCTGCTGCTGCTGGAGTAGCACTAGCCCCGATGGCTGTCTCTCTCGGCGCGCCTCTCACGCCCACTCGAGAGATGAAAGCAATTTCGTCGAGCTCGTATATAATCTGGAAAAATTATTGTGGAGGAGTGTTTTGTACCTGGGCTTTTGAGAAATAGGCCTCTGATACTCCAAGATATAACGTAATGCGGAGGGGAGACGCGCTGCTGCTTCTCTTTCTTTATTCTCCTTTTGCTCCGCTTCTTCGTCATCGTCTTCTTCTTCTTCCTCCTACTTATTCTCTCGTCCTTTATACGGAGACTTGAATCGGAACAATTGCCGGGGGTTATCGTTTAATTTCGTCGCGCTCTCTCTACTGATGATAAAAAAAGTTTTTCAGTTTCAGAGAGAGAGAGAGAGAGAACTTTTTAAACGATCGCTCGTCGTTTGAAAGCAGACTGTGCGTATTGTATGCAATCATCATCGAGTTTTAATTGCTAAAAAGTGAATTTCAAGCACAAAGATCCGCTCGGTCGCGAAAAATTGCAATCGCTGACGCGAGTTATAACGAGAAAATTATAGCGATATTGAGCGTTGATTATTCCGTTAATTGATCAACAGATGAGCGCAGTCGTTATTTATCATTGTGAGACGCGACTTAATCCGCGGATCCAATCATCGGACGCGATAATTGGATCGAAAAACACTCATGCGTTCTCGCTATATATAGAAACGCAAACGAGTTGAAATAACGAAAATTTTCACAAGCTTATACTCCTCAAAAGAAGAAATGCACTCTGCGCTATGTGAATGATTAAGTAAGTTCGTTAAGCTTCACTGCACTTCAGAGTAGCTTGTGTATGTAGCGTCGAAAAATAAATTAACGCTTTTATTGCGCGCGCATACTCGGAGATTCGTGAGTGAGATATACGAGTCCCATAATGAGGCCAACGGTGGCGGCGGTGGTCAAAAATAGGCCCTATATATATATGTCTGATGCTTCTCTGTATATCTCGGGACATATCTTTCTCTCTTTCAAATTATCAATTATCTCACCACCATTAGCCCATTGTGGCCTCGTCACACATGCCATTCTTTCTCGTCTAGTCCGGTAAAGGTGTATAGATACACACATCCGTCTAGCTGAGGAATTTTTCCTTTTTTTTCCTGCCGCCGTCACCCCCTTACATCAGCCCTCGACCAGTGGCCTGATGGCAATGTAAAGGTACGAGATCTAATCTAGTTTGGGTGCAGGTGCACCAGAGAGAGAAAGAGGGACTAGACACGAGTTGCTGCGCCGCAGGTGAACGATCCCCAGCTGATATATACCGATTCTCCATTCCTTCTATATATATACAGGCGACTCGACGTTTTATAAATGAAAACTCTTCTTATTTTATATATATAGTCTCGAGAGATCGTTCTGCTCTAACTCTCTATCTCTCGTTTAGCTTTATTAACTCTCGCCTTGGCTCTCGGTCTTGTGTTTTTCTTTAATAAAAGGATTTCCTACTCCCCTGATTTCATCTCTCTCTCTCTCTCTCGCCGATGAACTAACGCTGTTTTTCAAACGGCTTATCTTAATTTGCTCGAGATAAACTACAGCCTTATTGCGGTCGTTTCATATCTGAAAAACAAATAGTTTTTCTCTTCGACTTGCGCACCTGGGAATCTCGTTAAAAAAATCGTAAGATCGTTGCTTCGTAGAACTGAACTATGCGTGCCGGTCTTTCGATGCTGTACACTCATACCGGGAGTTGTGAATCAACCTGATGCGGAATCACTGCGAGAAAATGCATACAATTGAACGTCAAGAGTTTGCTTTTCGTAAAATAATGCCAATTGCACGTTTATATTTTTTATTACCAACATGAACGACACACAAATTAATGAGAAATTTATTCTTTTCTGTTCCAGGTGAGTTTGTTAAATCCAATCAAATGGAAGCTGCTGGTATACACAAGTTGCGTAATTAAACTCCTGATGATGAATTCATGGTATACTGCACTCTTATATTTACATTTAATAAATTCAAACATAATTATCAAATTACACATGCTTTCGTTCAAAGCGCCATAATTATTCAATAATTAACGCGAAACATCACGAGCAAGCGCATAAAAAACAAAATAACTTTTACACACACACATAAAATCACCGAGTCTCGTTTTCCTTGTACTACAGAAATCCTTCCTTATTTCCCGGGGATTTCGTCAGACCAACCCGCGAAATTTGATGCTTAATGGACTGACCCCTCGCGTACAATCCCTGCCGGCAGCGCTCGAGCCGTGAGTCGCATAATAATAAAGCGAAGAAACGAGATGGAAAATCTCCCCGAGAGAGAGAACAGAAAGTCGCGACTTACGATTGACGGACATTCGAATTCATCGAAGCCCACAACGAGCGACGACCTGACAAATTTACCGAATAGCCGAATAAAATGCCTCAATTGCTTTATTTATTTTATTTCTCTCTCTCTCTCTCGTCAACGTTGTCGGTCATTGGACGCGGCGAACGAGAGATTATTTCACGCAGGTCTGTGCATTTATTTGCCACGTCACGCTTAAAATATTGAATGCGATATTAATTAAAGTTTACTTCGTGCGTGGATCGACTAATTATGAAAACGGCCGTTGCGAGTCATCGTTATTATTACCATTATATATATGTATAACATTTATATTATACACCATATTGTACATTCAATTAAAGAACGTCGTATGCGTTCGATGAAAATTTAATGGCCGTTTGCTGAAATAATAACGAGAGCGTGTACGCGCTGCTGTTTGCGCGGTCAATTTTAGAAGTTTGTTTTTGTATAAGCTGGCGAAATTATGCCAGAAAGCGCATGAAGGAGAAAGAGGCCGGTAGAAAGTGACTCCTTTGGCGGTACGACGCTGCGCTGCACTTGGCCGGCAATTACCCGAATCCAAAGAATCTATTGTCCTGCGGAGACAATTAAGCTGGAATGGGCCGCACTTGAAAAAGGAGTCACGCAAAAAAGGCTTTGACTTCCTGCGTCCTTTGTCCATCTCCTCGTGGTGGTGTACATGCGGTTATTGAATTTTTCTCTGCCGCTGCTCCAGAGGAAATTTTGAACTTCCTTAAAAGCATAGATAGATGGGAAGCTCGCCTTCCTGACTAATGTAAAAATATTTTACTCCGATCACGTTTGAAAATTTCTCCCTCGGAATAATTAAAAAAAAATTAATTTCCATAACGCGCGCGCACGTCGAATCATGGCTTTGTACCGAATTTTTCGAAGTCCTCTCTCATTTTAAATTATAATCACGTTTTAATAATAACTTTAAAGCCAAGCCTTTGTCACGCACAATGTTCGAAGAAATTACAATATCCTGTATATATAGCATGAAGTTCCAATTATTAAATATATACGGTCGAGACGAGCACAACGTAGATTAATTAAAAACTAATGAGCCTCTATACGTAAAACTGCCACTAACCTCCTAACCGATCCGCTTTGTCACTCGCAAACAGAGAAGCCGGGGCAAAAACTTTTGCTCTCCACACCCCCGTCGCACACCAAGCAATTAATCATGTCGGTTAATTATGGTAATTCCGCGACGAAGCCTTAACGTAGGCGGATACCTACTGCATATCGCCCAGGACTCGTGATATTTCCAAGTCCAATTCAATGAGGGCGTCAACGACGCATACATGTATATACGTAATACACACACATACACATGGTGCTTTTGTATACAGGCGTCCCTTGCGCGTGACGAGAAAATATCGCGTTGCCCTGAGCAGCTGACACGTGAAAACTGAACGCAAAATGCGGGTGCAGACAGTTTTGCGGTGAGAGAGGCGCGATTTGTTTATATATATACACAACGGACACATCTGCACTCGACTTTGTCGCCCGAGAGATTTTCGAACGAACGCCGTGTATAATAATTTCGCGCAGGTCTGGCTGCTTTTTTTTGCGGGAACTCGATTCTTTCTTTCTCGAGAGAGTGCATGAGTGAATGTAAAGTACTGCTTTTACATAATGTCTATGCTAGCCGTTTTTCTTTTTGCGTGTACTGACTTCCGCGCTCTCGAGCTTTATGTCTTGTGAAAACATTAGCCGTACGTGGATGTTGCCAGAGTTCGTTCTACCTCGAGAACGTTATTGAATTTTAAACAATCAGCTTTTACTCGTTACGTTTAGGATCTATGACGATAAGGATATTTTTAGTTTCGTGATAATAAAAAGTTACGTTGGAGTAAACATTGGTATGTCTGAATACGCAATATATATGCATGCCGGACGATTGAGTTGTTAAAACAATTATCGAATTATCCGCGCGTTTCTAGAAATCGAATAATAAAAAAAATGCATACATACTGCCAAGGACACTCGGAGTGGAATAAGAAAAAAAATAATGATATTCGCGAGTCAGAAGAATTTTCAACGATCGTCGTAAAAACTAGCTGTAAAAAAAACTAACTTATATACTCGAGGCAAAAAATCACACACGCACTCTCGTCGTGTATAATAATCACTTAATTAAAACAGCTATACGCGGCGATAAATCCGTGAGACAGATGCAGTCGAGCGAAACAAATGCACTGCTCTATACGAAGACTATCTCGCAGTATATTATAAGAAAGAATCGTTGCCTTGTATCTGGCAACCGAATGACCGAGCATTTCAAGCTATTCTGCAGTAGAAATAGAGATGTATATATATGCAGCAGCAGCAGCAGCGTCTGCACATTGAGAAACGTCGACATCAGATTTTCCGCGTATATATGTCGACAAAGGGAACGAATATCGGCTACGGCGATTGCTTTTTTCGCAACGTGACAGCCGCATTACCCGCCCTTGACATGTTAAAATCAAAATTTCTCCCGTTTATTGCGACTATTGAATCGTCGTCGTGCCCCCGCGCGCGTATACAGTATAGTAGAAAAAGCTTCTCCGTGTGGAGCTGCGGATAAACCCTTTATCGATTTGCTCTTCACGAAAGAACGTGCGGGGGCGTGAGTCTGTGTGTTTGTGTCTGAGGGAAAAGTCGGAGCAGGTTAAATGAGCCGAGAGCTGGAAAACTATTAGCTAGAAAATGCCGATGGGACGATAAATGACTGTGTTTATTGTTACGTGGAAGAATTTTAGTTTCTTTTTTTTTCTATCTCTTGTCGTTGCAGACGTTGGAAAAAAAGAAGTGTAAGTAACGGAAGAGCGCATTGACTGCAGCGTAGTTAATTCTCTCTGCTGTTCATTACCTGTTTCGTCATTTGCACATGATTCACCAATAGGTGATGCTTCTTTTTCTTGCAAACTTTACTCTGCGAGTGTTTGTCATTCTAAATTCTTCTATGAGAGGATTCATGAATGAATAACGCGCTGATGCGTTCATCAATGAAAAACTATGCGCCAACTGAGTTGGCCAAGTGGATGATTAACCATGTGTGGTAAAATCGGTACGTGCATAATATATTTAAAAAAAGTGACATTCCATCTTTCAATAATAAGTATACCTGGTCGTAAGGCTTTCAACTGAAGGTATATTTTTCTAAAATGACACGTATAGCTATTGATAAGTTTGTAAAAAGCAGGAATACCGAGTATATTTCAAAGATACAGATGAAAGGCACGAATGACCTGATTTATTTCGATTTCAGTATTTATTTATAACAGTATTCAGGACAATGTAGAAAATAATTCAGTCCAAGGGTCAGCGGGGCGCAGCAGTGCGGTATATCGGTTTTACTTTTACAGCATATGCATTCAAGGCTCTCTTTTCCCTCGCTCCTTTCAAGACGTGCATTTGCAACAGTCCAACACCTCTCTCGGCTTATAAGCAGTAACGCTCTACATAAACGGAATCTTTGACCTTATCGGGGGGGCTCCGGTGCATTTGTCGGCGCGGCTCCTTCTTTGTTCGAAGAATAAACACTTTAAAATCCGCTCCGCGAGAGATTGTCCATATAGCAGTGCTGGTGGCGGTGGCTTTTCTAGACCGTGAAACTCGATTATGCTTAGAGAGCAAAACGCCGTATCGAGATTCGTGCTTTCTTCGTTTATGAGAGATTTTCTGCTCGGCAAGTCGTGCTCCAGCCATTTATACGACTAATCGCTTTCTAACCTCTAAAAATCTATAACGATAAATTGCTTATTTTTATTATTATTATTATTATTATTACTGTCGACGTTGTACCGATTGCTGTGAGAGATGATGATGAATCCTATACGATGCTTCGTCAGTGGTCTTAAAAAAGCAGGAAGAGAAGAAGAATGCAGCTTGAATCACACACGTGTGTGACGCATTCGGTTAAGTAAAACATGCAAGTGCAGTGACAAAACATACTGCGGATTTCAAATAATGCGGTAATCTAATCTCTAACGCGATTATTTTTTACTGTCGTTACGTGTTTCTATGGATTTTGTAAAATCTGCTCGACAACGGAATTTGCCTTTTGTAATTTTTCATAAATGGCAGCGAGTTATTCTTTCAGACACGTAATTTGCAGCCATTTGAACAAATGTATAACCGTTTAGAAATCCTGTACGACTTTGTATTGAATAATATAACTCTTGTAACAGTAAGTACTAAGAGATGTGAAATCCAATCATTCGAGACAATATAATCAGCATCAATCATAAAAGAAGAAACCACGCACAAAAAGAAATAAGTTTCTATATTAAAGTTTTACTATCCAATCCAAGCAAATATACGATGATAACACGTTTTTTGCTATTTTTAGCTCAACGAATATTTTATATACTTTTTGTAGCGCTAATGAGGTTTACGCAACAACGGCCACTAATATACAAGCCGCTATTTTACGAACTTAAAACCACGTGCATTTTACTTCTCAAACACTCTTGTTTTGCGCAAATCAATTTATTTTAATTGCACTTTCATTCACGTCAAAAACACGTATACACACACACACACACAAACAAAAACAAGCGTGCCTGGGAAGCTTTAAACCGTGTCACGTGTATAAATACACGCGCCTAGTGAAAGTCTCTCTCGAAAAATCCTAATCATCTCGTCCCCAATTAAAGTAATTCTTTTCAAGCGCGCATTTAAATACACTTACCTCGAAAATAGAGACACCCATTCTCATGCCGAAGAAGAAGAAGAAAAAAGAAACATTGCGCAACGTCCGTACCTCCTTCCCAGAGAACCTATGCACATGTCGAGATATCTCGCGCGATTTAGGTGACAATCTCTCGACGAAGGTCAGATATTTTCGCAAGGCGAATCGACTAGCCACTGAAATTACAGAATGTATACACACCAGGAGAACAATGCCGTCGACGACGACGCTCTTGTTTCATACGTAGTGCGATAGAAAAGAATAGAGTCGTATGTGTGTGTTGGAAAGAGAGAAAAGAACACGTGCAACAGGTCAGTCCGCACACACACACAGACTCGCGCACGTTCAGCAGCTCTTTTTATCGCGTTCGTTCGCTATATACTCGTTCTCATTCTCCGCTAATCGATGTATTAATTGCCTCAGCTGGTCAGGATCGCCGAGTAGTGCTATAAGGAGGAAAAAGTATTATATGGATCTCTGCACAGCTTCTTCTTCGTGGTGGTGCTGGTAGTTCTCTCTTGGATGTGTACGATTAATACGTTTCGCCGACTCGTAATTTGCGATGTATATATATGTACGCCATTTAAATAAATTTTATACTCTTGTTTCTTCTCCTCCTTTTTTCACTGCGCGGGTAATTACCTGCGAAATTATAGTAATCAGAATCTCATCTAAACTTTTTCCTACTCAAATTATCATCGTAAAACTTATCGCCATCGGACAGAAAGTTATATCGCTGTAATATTATCCGATCGAGTTTTTGATTAAAAAATCCCGGAGCTAATCGTATTCCACTTTATCAATCTCCGTTTCTTCGACGACAGTTTTTTCATCCTTTTTTTCCAAGTGTACGTACAAAAAGCGACGTGTAAATACAGTAGGGCAAGAAACAAATTATCGCTTCCTACACAACGCAGTAGTAGACGACTAGCATTTCGTCTCGGCCATAGAAAATCCATAAGAAACACTGCGACAACGCACCTCTCCGCTTATCGGCTGCTACTGCTGCTGTGAGAATATAGAGAACGACTACTTGCGCGCGGGATATTGGCCAAATGGCTTTTTGACGACTATTCGCGCAGCAGTAGCAGCAGCAGCTCTTGTGTTTTTGCCGCGCGCGACGGCGGTCTCGTGGTGGCCCCCTTTTGTTCGCCGTTTTCTCTCTTCAGTGTTTTTCTTCGCATGAAAGCGACGATTATTAAGATAAATTTTCCTCCGCTTTTCGATTTCTTTTTTTTTCCCTTGCGCTCCGCGACTGCTGCTGCTGATGCTTGTATTGTTTCGTGTAAATTGGATTCGTTCTCGCGGGAAGCGTTTTTTTAAAATGTGGGTCAGCGATGTTGCTTGAGTAGAAAACACTGATTTGCGGTCTAATGTCTTTTTTTTTTCTTTCTTCAATTTTAAAAAGAGTTACTTATATAGCCTGTAATTGCTCTATATATATAGTTTTGTGGGTCAAAAAGCGCGCGGGAAGTCAAATACTACGATTCTCAGGAGTGTAGTCTAGCATTAAAAGCGCTGACTCGACGTCCTCGAGATGCCGCTATACGTAATCGACACTCTTATTCAAGATTAACCAAGCGTACTCTCTCGGCTGCATAAGAAAGATAATTTCATTTTGTTTCCGTCGCGCGCTGCAGCGAAGTATCAAGTTTATACCGAAAAAGCGCGGGAATTTCAAATCCCTTTCTTGTCTCTCTCTCTATATATATCTCTTTTAACAACACCGAAAACAAATACACTTCTCCGCTGCTGTTTAGTTATACATGCGGACCGCCAGCACCTTTTTGCAAACACACTATGAGGTATATTTTTTGCAGCGCGATTATGACTTCACACCTAATTAAGCCGAATTAATTAGCTGCTACTGGAATTCCTCCGTAGAGTAGGAGAGTTTCTTTCTCATTTTATTCTTTTCATCCTCTGAAAAATTTTCTTCCCACCCAAGAATTTAATACGATCCTAAAAAAAGCGTGTCAAATGAAGTTTATCGAGAAAATATCCTCACCCGGCCGCCGCCGAGCAGCAAGAATCAGTAAATTTAAAGGCGTAGCCGTCGTTATTTCCTTTCTCATCCGGCCTCGCTATATACGCTGCTGAAAATCCCCGACGAAACGTTTAGGAGGGCAGTTGACTGCGCCCGAGAGCGAGCGATGTATATATATGTATACCTGTAGCAGCTCTCAGGTTTTGTTTAAGAGCCGCGTGATATTGCACGGGCTTGTATAGTCACGCCTGCAGCAGCAACCCCTTCGTTATGAATTCAGCTTAAACGCGGCTCGTATCTCGAGGAAGCCACGAGAATAAAGGCGACACACGTGTGCGGTGGCAGCGGCCCACACCCGACGCGACGACGAGGAAGACATGCTCTGCTTTGCTTTCAGAGATAGAGCTTGGAATGATGTTTTTCTCTTTGTTTATTGAGCTGCTTTGACTGGCCTCCACGAGATTTTTAATGAAAATGGCTGTTTTTTATATATTGTTTTAATTATGAAAATGAAGTACGTTCGAAACTGCTACTTTGCGACTCTTCAATTATACTTACCTTGGGTCAATGTCAGTTTATTGTTGCTTTGCAGTCTGTACTTGGAATCTATTATTTTCATCGAAGCCGTGTCTTGATAGAAAATACGTATAAAAAATGTGTGTATATACACCGACAAAAAAAGTCCCAACGAAAATAAAAAAATAAGAATCAATTCCCTCGAGTCGTAAAACTCACCTGTTTACGTAATCCCCAATACAAGCTCAAGCGTAAATCTAAAATCAACACACACAGAGTGACCGCTGTGCAGCAGTAGCCGCGGAACAATGAGTATCACGTAAACCCACCTCTCTCTCGGCTAAGCTAATAAACGGCTAAAGAAAAGAAGAGAAAAAAAAATCATAGACCCTCGACGTCTAGGTATCTATAAGTCGTTTCGTGCGTGCGACAACGACATCTCATGGGAAGCCACGACTGGTCAGGTTAGAGGGGAAAGCAACACAGCAGCAGCGCAACGACGCGGTTTCACCTGACAGTATATAGAGGCCTATACGATACGGCTACCGTGACGACGAAGCCAAGGTTACGCCGGGCCGTAGTTCAACGCACTTTACGCCGTCGCATCTCTCGAGGCAACTATCTTCCTCTTTCCTTTCGTGTATAACGATTCTCTCTCTTTCTCGCCGCCACGCTCAGGCAATTTTCAGACTATGCGCCGAGGTTCGTTGCTTCGAGAGTTTTAACTCTCTTGCATCGAACGATGTTTTTGAATCGCGATGAAAATATGAAAGAAATAAGTATAGTCGGAGAGAGAGAGAGAGAGAGAGTTTGAAAACAAAAAAGAAAATCACTTAGCTAGGAATTTTCAGTAATTCTTCTTGCAAAACAAAAGTTTCCGACGTTAAAGAGCTCACCGGAGAAATAAATGAAAACGAATGTGTATGTGTGTGTGCCTGAATTATGAGAATGGAAGTGTCTGTGTGTGAAGCCACCACGGCATTTCTCACCGTTTTTTTCCGTCTCTCTTTCTCCGCGACGTGTCTCTCTTGAAGCACAACGGTGTGCTCGCGCCCCGTGTGAATTCTGACGGACGGCACTGTATGTCGTCTTTTTTTTTTGCTTTTCGTGTCTTTTTGAAAACGAGGTTGACAATTTTTGTTGACACGTGTTCGTTAATTATCTCTCGCTTGAAATACCGGGCTTTCTAAAGCAATTAGCTTTCTTCGCCCGCTGGAAATTTTTCCTATAAGTAGCTGCGACGTGATAATTGAGACAGTAGTGGTTTCTCTCGTGTATGTATATCAAAAATTCAGCTTTTTTTCCTTAAAAAAGACTGATGATGAGACATAGGATATAGATATATTTCCAGACAGTTGGCGAGGGTGGATACAACTCTCCCGAAACGACACAGCATTTGATAATACTATCCACCGCGCTCCGCTGAAACGACATAACGCTCGCGATATTTCATAACGAGCGGTTTACGGCGAGTTCACGTAACCCGCGACGACGACGACGACGACGACGTATATGTATAGTATACACATACACGCAAAGTAGTAGTAGGCCGTTGCCTCTCTCTCGGTCGGCGTCTCTCGTAACAGCTCATTATCCCCCGAGCTCGCTTCGAAAACCCGAGAACCCATGTGAGAAATGGATCCTAAAGTCTTTCTTTCTTCTCCCTTCTTTCTCCCCCGTTGCGCGTTAACCGAGTAGTCGTAGTCCCCTCCCACGCAACGGGAGAGATTGATGGACGGTAAAATTCGAGCGATAGTAAAATTTCATCCCGAAGATTATAAATGACCGGAGCAAGGGTGAGAGATATCCCCGCGAGATATTCCATTGTCTGGCTGATGCGCCGTAGGATTTCTATATATAGTATATACCTGTACGTGTGCACCGCCGCCGCCGCCGCCGCCGCCGCCGTTCTTTCCGAGTCGTAACTACGTGTATATGGCGACGATTCGAGGTAACGTGTATGGGCTAGCATTGGGTCATATAGACGGAGTCTGGTCTCTCTCTTTTATCGTATCATCGGCTTCTTCGCTTCTTATCTCTCTATCCCCTCGTCGATGCCTTTTTCTTCTTCTTCTTCTACTTCTGCCGAGCTACTATACGTCCGTCTTCTTTTATTTTAGTCGATGGCTCGGGAAACGATTATCAGCTGGAAAGTGCATTTGGGAGGGCATCGGTCACGCTTGAATTTTCGACCGGGATTTTCCATTAGTGGAGAAAAAAAGTGTTGTAACGATTATTGGGGAGATAGCCGATGCTGTGTAATTTTGAGGCTTTATATAAATTTTTGACTTTTCGAAGATCATTCTTATAAATGATCACGTTCAAGCCTTTGAACTGCGGTGTTGAAGACATTCCCACACAGCGATAACTCGAGATGATTTTTTGGTCATCCTCACTAATTGCCACTATTGAGAAACCACAGCTGTGGAAGAGAATCGCTCTTCGATCCAAGACTTTCGAAATCCGATCGAAAGAATAAAACACGATATATTTTCTTTCCATAACAGAACCCAATCAATCATCCTCTACAAATTCCCACACAGAGACACCTGTGCTCTAGCTTCAGCCACAGCTACTTTTGACGTTTTTATTACCCCTTACACTTTGACTTCAAAAGCAAATCCTATAAAATCTATACCATACGCAACGACGGGGTTTATGCCTTGTATGATCCTCACAATAAAAAAGGAACGAAGAGAAAAATTTCCAGTTCCACGCCCCAGCCGAGAAGTTAAATCGTCTAGGCTCACCTAAATTTCCCATCACAATGGTCAGCGTTGGAAACTCACCGGATCCTCTTACATAGACGGATTAGGCCGCTGTGGAACATCAGAAATAAATTACCCATCGTCGTCGTCTCGCGGCAGGTATACTGAAGGCAGGTACACACACACACGACGAGACACAGAGGGAATATGTATAGCCGCGTGTATACAAAAGCACATCGGATTTTCCTTTCCATCCATCCCATTCGTATAGTCTACGTATACACTCTCACTCCCCCTGGTGTGTCTATACATATCTACACCGTTCGTTTTTTTTTAACTGGAGGGAGTAGAGAGTTAAAAAATACCGAGCATTTTAACGTCGATTAATCGGCTATCCTATATTATCCGACAAAGTTTTCCAGCGCAGTTATTTTGATCCGAACGAGAGTAAAAAAAAATTCATCGTTCGATATCGAACGGATCCGATATTTACACAATCCCGCGAACTATTCTTACAGCAGCAGCAATTAGAATCGGTCGAGAGCGCGATGCGAAAAAGCGCTTCATCATCGCAAACATTTTTCCTTGATTCTGACCGCGCGCTTCTGGTTTATCCACAACGCACAGAGAGAATCTCTATTGCGGACGCTCTCTCTCTCTCTCTCCTCGTAAATGTTTATCCGATTTCGGCGGGCTCATTCCGGTGAAGGACGTAGGACAACAAACGATCAGTCTCCTCTCTCTCTCGGTGTTCATCTGGCCACGATAGTGCAGCAGCTTTCGAGGGATAGAGAGAGAGAGAGAGAGAGAGAGAGAGAGAGAGAGAGAGAGAGAGCGCAACGACCGAGTAGTGCTTGGTTAAAGGGCAGCCGTGGAATGCAGGCTGCGTCAAAGAAAAGCCGCGCGCGCGGGATCCGATGCGCGTGTCTGCTGAGCCTTGTCGTTTTTCTCTCTTTCTCTCCTCGACGTATGTGTGTGTATATATAGCTATATACTCGGCGACTAGAAATACCGCCAGAGGGAGAGCGAGCTTTTACGCGAGATATATCCGGGAAAGTCGTGGTCAGCGATGTGTATATGGAACTTATATATATACGCGTGCACTTTAGATTTTTGTATATTTCCGAGAGAGGTTAAGGAATTTTTATGAGCGATCCTCATCGGCGCGCGCCTAATGTTGTTTGCCTTGGCTTCAATGTATTTCTGTAGATTATTGCTGTTAATAGTTGGCTTTTCTTTTTTAGTCGCGATTTATTTTTAATCTTGAAGCGAGGAACGACTTGCTAATGAGTTGATTTATTCTTTTTGTTGCAGGTGAGTTTAAAACGGGCGTTTTCGGTAGAACAGCTGGATATACGCGGTAATGTGAAAACCAATTAATTACTGAAGAGCGTATTTTTTGGGATGTTTGAATAATTTAAAACGTACTTTGAAAATAGAATGGAACAATGGATATGTAATCAGACCGTGCCCGGAATAATCGCTCAAAATTCAGAGCATAAATTAAAATTTTTATCTAACGAAACGCAGTATTAAATGAATTTTAATCAAGTGTGTGCTGACTGGATTTTTCTCTGTTAGTAAACAGCGCTGTTTGTACAAATATCAAAATTTGAAAATTATCCATCAGTTTCAGAAAAACAGGATTATTAAATTATGCATGCGAAACCTTTTTTAATTTCAATTAAAAATCTCCTAAAATCACAGAGGAGCACCAAAAACGCTTCGCAAGCAACGCGTGCAGCTCAATTAATCAATCCGGAAACTCGTCTCGTTCCATTGTTAATATCCAGCAGCTCGCACGCGCGTAAGCGTCAAACTCACTATATACGTGCACAAGAGAAAGCTCGCGTTTTCTCCGCTGCATCGACGATATCCCGCGCGCGATTCCATGTAAATTTCAGCACCAAAACTCACCGGCATTATTCTGCAAACACATCATGCTCGTGTACTCTATACGGCATTAAAGCGCGCGCGCGGCAAAGAAACGCTTGCTTTTCTCACTTCTGTCTTCTCGCGCGAGTCACGACGTGACTGTATTTATATACCGCTGTAAAAACTAAAAAAAAAAAAAAAAATAAGAGGAGGCTGGAAAAAACGTGAGGCGCTAGTGAAGTTGGTGGTAGCCGCGCGCGCGCGCTTTTTACGAGCCACGGGGATGCGCGAAATTACATTTATTTCAGTTGTTTAACGGCGACGTCGTTAAGGGCTAGTGCGAAAAAAAAGAAGACTAGTGTATCACTATAACGTGTAGGCGGAGGAAATTTGCCGAGGAGTTTATGCTCCGTTTGTTCGTTTGTTTGTTCGTGCTCTACTCCTTTTTATTTTACGGTTACACTCTCTCGTAGGCAGTTCATTAATTATTCAGCGCGTGACACTTGAATTCTCGGAGAGCCGATGAGATAATGGCGCGTGTCCTTCTCTCTTGCGCAACGCCTTTTTTTTGTATTCCAGATTTAACGTATAATATACGTATACGCTGATGGATTTTCACGGGAAATTGTGTGGGTGATGTGCGATGATGAAATTATTTAAATGCATAATACACGGCGCGCGGATATTAAATTTGTAACATTACGACGCAGCTTTAAATCAGATGCATTATAATTAACCAAACGCGGAGAGTAGCCGATTTAATCATTGTCACTTTAATTAAGTTATGCAAATTCGCGGCGATATAAAGATAAACGCGCACAGATCCCGTTACAGCAGCCAACACAATGTCGTGTCCGATAAATTATTACGCTTACAACAGACAGACGTATATACGATCCGAATAAAACTCGAAGAATAAATCGCTATACAGAATTTTAGTATACACATCGCGTTATATATATAGTATACAGTGTGACGCATCCTGCGTATACAGTTATACACAGCTTTCGCAATCGCCGTGCGTTTTCGTCGGCGCACGCATAAGAAAGAGAGCATGTCAAGTATTTCAGCAGAGAATATAGCGGTGTGATGACCGAATGAATATAAAGAAAGCGCGCATACGACGACGTTGGGTCGTCCTCGCACTGCAGACGACACGTCAAACAATAGCTTCTAGCGATTTCCCAAGCGATTGGCCGCTTTTCTCTCTGAAAACAAGGAAGTCACTGCTGCTGAAAAAGCAGCAGCAAGGCGCGCCGGGCATTTTTTCCGGCCGCTGACCTCCGCTATGCGAACGATAGCATCGCGTCAGTAAGTATACACCGTACATACGGTCTTGATATAAACCGGTATTATGAGCCGCGGCGACGATTTAGACGACGACGTGTGACACATCGCGCATACATAATGCGACCGTCGCGTTAATAACGACGCTAAACCTGCAGCAGCTCTACTGTGTCTCCTCTTGGTATATGCTAAACATACTCTGATGCTATATATATACACGCTGTAGTGCACGAGAGCTGTACAGGTAAAAAGTCTGGCGGAAAATATTCAATGTCTGCAAGGCTCTGTGTATGAGTGTGTGTAAAAAGGCGCAACGTGTAATTTGCAGATTGGGTTAATAGTAATGTTGCGTCTGCATTAATCAGAGGTGTTGTATATGCACGTGCTGAATTAATACGGAAGCGGCTAAAGTGCTGGATTTATTGGCGGGATATTATAATGAGGTGTGCGAGGGTGGTATTAGAAATTGTTGTATTAGCGGTATTAACGCGGAGCGATAGTAAATTATTTTCGATGGTATTTGAATTGATGAAACACCGGTATATATAATACTCGACGATTTCAGTGCGCTATGATTTCGAGTTAATAATGTTCGTAGGATAATTAAATTTTACGTAGAACACGGTGTGTACGGATTAAATTTCGACGAAAAGTGCTCGTTTGAACCAGTGGAATACCTAGAATTCTGTAATGCAGCAATTCAGAAGAGAGAGATAATATCGTCATCGTCAGTCTATGCGCGCGCGTTACGAAATTGCGCGCACAAGCATAAATATATATGTAATATAACGGGTTCATCGCACTCGTGCGCGCATTAAGAGCGACATTGTCATGCCGATATAATAAGATCTCATATCGGGTATAAAACCGTCTGAAAAAATATCTCCAAGTTCATCTCTCTGCAAACTCGTTCCTAAACCTTCAGAGGAGTAGAGCCCGTCGATTTGAATACATTCATCGTGGGCGTGTGCATCCGAACAATATGTCCGAGCTAATAACCGTCTCAGTCGCGCGTGTATTAATATTTATATATACGCGCTGCATCGAGAGACAGATCGTTCGTGACTTTCAGAGCGGCTCTCCTTCTTCTAAGTCATTGTATGGATATGCTTTCCGCGTATTATACAGCGGCATGTGTGTGTGTGTATGGGAGAAGCGGTCGTTGGCTCAGGGACATTGTGCAGCTGGCCGTTGCGGATAAACGGTACGATGTATATATGTATATGCTGTGTATTAATAAACTGATGATGGACAGGGCCAAGGTTGTTTCGAAGCATCAATTGAAAGATTCGCAGGTTGGAGCGAGTGCGATATTTGAGAACGTAATGATGACGATTGGCTTTTCGTGCAGGGCTATAAGGTTAATCGTGTTATGTGTTATCTTGATTGAAAAGTGTTTTTTATAGATGATTAAGTATAGTTACAGATTGACTCGTTGAGAATTTTTAATTCATTTTAAAATGCACTTATAGGTGTGAAATTTGTCGACCAAGTGTACTTTATGGTCTCAAATATAACCTGTAAAAATTTTATTTAATGAATTTTTCCATTTATTCATTTTCGAATATTGGTCTTTTTCCACGAATTTGAGTTTCGCTGAAATTCGAGTTGAAATTCATAAATTTGAAGCCGTCGTTTAATTTTATAACGTTTAATTGGATCATGTGCACTCTGGCGTAATTTTCAACAATCGTCGAAATTAATGAATAAAAACGTAAAAAAAAGTATAATTTAAACAAGTGACGCATTTAGCTGCGCTTCCGTAAACAAGGGCTACTTTTTTCAGAATTTACATTACCCTGCAACGGCAACATTTATATATAGGTATATAATACGGATATTTAAACAAGACTCGCGAGCAGCCAGCTGTCATATTTCACAAAAAGGTCAATAAACTCGAGGCGTCGCTATATAAATACGTAACCCGACTACTGTACCTGCTCCACACGTGTGTTCCACCTGTTCGATCCTCGCCTTCACGGGAAAGCTGACTCGCCGGCGAAAAATCAAAAGTAAAACATCGTGTATAGCGTCAGCTCTTTCCTTGTTTACACTAAAAACACCTACACACACATATACAGCTTGTCTGCGCGACGGTAATCCGATTTCGCGTGACCAACGGACGGCTTTCGTAATCGTTTTCACTCGCGTCACTCCAGTATATATACGCCTCCTAATTCTTTATACAGTCGCTCGCGCGTAAAGGAGCAAATTCGACGGGGGCTAAGAGGGCTCTTTTCAAAAGGTAGCCGGAAAAATGCGTTTAATGCCGCGGTTTTATATGCGCTCCGGCTGTTTTACATCGGCGGCTAAGAGTTTTAGCGACGGGAAGAGGGGTATAGACGCAAAGGAATTTTAAAAGGGCTCTAAAAGCCTGCTGCTGCTGCTGCTGCTACTGTGTTTTTCACCGGCGGGTATAAGAAGTCGATGCTGTACGTGCGTCGACTATTTTTTTCGAAAATTTCAACCTCGTGAGAATTTTAAACAGTTGCTGAGTAAGGAGCCGTTATAGTAAAAGAGGGTATAGGGTAATTTAAAAAACAAGAGCTAGTGTGTGGGTTTTATCAATGCATCTACTTATTGTTCGAGAACGCACTTGAAATAATCTGATGTCTGACTCAAAGAATGAGAGAGAATAATATAATATTCCTGTTTTCTCGCTGTAACGAGTGTCATTATTTTTTTGCTGCAATAAGTATACACAGGCTCTGACTCTAATTGACGGCTCGTGATGTTGGAAATTTAAGACGCTTCACACCTCCAGGCGTAATTAACTCGTGGCTCATATAACTCTCATCAGTCATCTCGGAAAAAGAAGTACAGTGTTTTGACTGCTCGAAATCGTCGAGTTGACCGAGACTCGCTGTTTAAATACTTAAAGGGGTCCGAAAGTCAATTGAAAATTCAAATTTCGCGGCACAATGTAGCAGCCAAAAAAGCAAAACTTTGTTGCTCATAACAAATAATAAAAACCAAATTATGATAAACCACGACATAGTTGCCCTCGGTTATGTAATTAGCTTCAAACTTATTTTGTAAAATGATAGATAATTAAATAACCGAGGGCAACATGGAAATTTGTTTTTTATCATTTGTTGTGAGCATATAAGTTGCTCTCTCGTCTGCTATATTTTGGCGCGAAATTTGAATTTTTAATTGACTTTCGAACCTCCTTAACGATCAGAACTTCGAAAACCGAAACGTTCCAGAGTTTCGAAACTCCCATGAGAACAAATTCAAGTTTCCTCGCGCGATTATCGTTTTCCACCGTAATGCGCTTCCTTACAAAAAAAAAACTGCATCGATCGTTATCCAGTACAATAACACACAAGACACTCTCGTTTGTTCGCAATTGGTCCCGACAACGCAAAAAACGCTGAAAAGTGAGAGCTATTCGGGATAAAAAGCGGATAGAACACAACGCGAGTCTATATACACGGCGCCATTGAGAAAAAAAAAGATAGAGAGTGAGTGAGCTGTAGACGCCTGCCCATACACACAGACAGTATATACGTGGCGGGCAATGGTCTAACGAGGGTACATCCTGCAAGAATAATAAGCTTGTTCCGTACGTGTACAATTGCCGGAAGCACGCGCTGACTCTGCGGGTCTCCACTGCACGCATATACGCATCGGTGTATATAGTGCTGCATATGGCTATGTCTTTCACCTCGAAGATAGAGAGAAAGAGTTGCACACCTGTCAAGTGCGACATACACGTGCAGCCTGTGACGAAGACGTGTGCTGGATGCTGCACGAGTCGCGTGGATAATTGGGATCGAGGATCGTGGTGTTAAATATTTATGCTTCGAGAGTGGACCTTTTTAAACTTGCGGTATTTCGAGTTGGAAACTTTGGTGTCGGCCTAAGTGGCTGCTTGTAGGTTAAGTATCGGTTATAGCAGTGTTGAATGGGTATCTAAGAGAGGAACGGTGCACAGCAGGAAATTGGGTGAAATCTTTTTTAGTTACGGGTTAAGCCGCGCGCGAGATATGAGGTTTCTCTGTACGTTAATGTACGGACTCGTAAGGAAAATTACAGGATATTTGGACCGTTTTCATAAAGTTTCACTCGCGTTTCGTTTCGTCAATTCACAAGAATCCAGAAAATCCCAAACGAAAAACTAAAACCTCGAACTTCCGGCCAAGAGAGTTGATGCAGCGTAAAAAGGGCATAATATAAGAATCCGTTATCGACGCTGCTGCTGCTGCAGTGCACTGCACGAGCTGCTCGAGATCGTGTCGTTGGTCGCGGACTCTACTTGTCATCGAATCGCGACTGCAGCGACAAGTCGCGATTTCTTGCGGCGAAGAAGAGGCTGTCTATATACACAGCAGCTGTGTATTCTCTCTGCTCTGGATGCTGATCACGATCGCTCTTGAGGTTAAAGAAATTGGCTTGGGAAGAGAAATGTAACTGACAATATCTGCGGTTCCGGCGCTGTGTTATTCCCTTCGGAAATAAAAAAATGATTATTGCAAATTATTCTTTTTTTCACGCTCGAGCAGAGCTCAGTTTTAATAATAATTCTAAATTACGGTGCTTTACTTAACCCTGATATATTCCAAATCATAATAGCTCAGCAGATATTCGATCGCAGTTATACACGACTGAAATTGCCCTGGTAGAAATCGATATCATTTCGTCGGTCCCTACGAAGACTAGTACAGTTCAGATTTGCGGCGAAGAGTAGTGCAGTTCAGATATTTGGAAGCAATGAAACGGTCATAACTTTTAAAATATAGATTTTAGAGAAAAAATGTAAATGATTTTTTTTTAAATTGCCCAAATTAGTAGAAAAAGTTTTTGTCTGAACCGGAAAATGACTTTTATGATATTTGAACTACACTAGTCTTCGCAGGGACCGACGATATGATATTTATAGAAACTAAAAAATATTGAATTTGTAATATTAAATTTTTAATAATATTGAATTAATGCATGATGGCAATTTTATAATTTTATAATTTCAATATTCTTGTTAGTC
>UCOJ01001636.1:0-24923 GCA_900474305.1 Cecidostiba fungosa
CCCTGGTAGAAATAAATCTAAGAACTGGCCAGTTACTAGGTATAAACTAGATTGAAACCTAAGAACTGGCTAGTAACTAGCCAGTTCTTAGATTCATTTCTACCAGGGTGTCTAAAATGTTTGACGACCAAGATTGTCAATAGGTATTAAAGTCCATATCCCTTAAAAAACCCTTCTATCAAAATAGCTAATTTATCTAAATAAATGTATTATGTAGATTAATTATTTAGGCAACAGGTTATCTAAATAAATTATCTAAATTAAGAAATGCTTGACAACGTTATCTGGAAATGTTATCAACATAATTAGTTGTCTAAATAGCCATTCATCTATAGATTACCTTTTATATAGATAACAATTTTAGATAATTATTTTCATATTTAAACCCTATTTAAATTATCTGAAAAAATTATCTCAATAATCTCAATTTTTTCAAGATAATTTATCTAGATAACAATTTATCTATCTTTATCTGATTGTTTTAAGCGAATCTTAATCTTTTCAGCATTGTATGCACATTTTCCAACAAAGGTAAGATGTTATCTAGATAATTATCTAAATAAAGCGCCTATGTCTGCATGCTCTTGTGGTTAATAAGAGCAATTCTAGTTACACCTTAGCTCTTATGCAAACATTAACAATACTGCAAATCTCAATATTCACTACGATGTAGACAGCGATGTACCAGAGGTAAACCAGCAGTATGGCGTACTCCCCTGATATGTCCTATCGTTCTCTCTCTTTCTCCTTTCTCACTAGCTGTGCCCATGATTTTTATGGTAGAAATCATTACAAGTAAAACGTGAAAAAATACGTAAACAAAGAGGCAGGGGCGTGACTCACGCGCAGTCAAGATGGCCGTGTCGCTGGGCGACGCGACGGGGCGGCAGCGGTAGCACAGCGTCGGAGCCGTTTCTCTCTTTCTCGCGCGCGCGCCTCTCGTCTCTCCCCTTAATTAATGCAAAAAAAGCGTCGCGCGCGCCATGAAAGGCGTGTATATGATCTTGGTCCACAGGCACACACCGCATAGAAGGGGCAGGAGGTGGTAACGCGAGAAGAGCAATTTTTTCGCTTGGCGAGATGCCGAAAGGAGTCTATGCTCATGATGATTTTATACACTGTACGACCATCTCGAATTTTGGGCACGCTGTCGGAGCAGGTATACCGTTGTTCTGCCTACTCATTGCTTCCTTACCTCGTTCCTTACATTTTTGTTTCCACAATCTTAATCACAGCTCTGAGTTTGCGTTGTCTTATTAGTACATGCAATACACAAAATGCAGTTGCAAAGAAGACTCTTCTATAATGTCTGCAGGGGAGGAATAGATAAGCAGATCAGAGCATAACTGAGGATAATTACTATAGCGTCTCAGGGCAATATGAAATATGCGACGGGTTAAAAAATGTTACTAATTTATTATTACGAAAATGTCGGGATGCAGTCATTCGGCTGTATCGTGACGAAGGGGTGGGGGCATCTCGCAAAGACACTTGCGCAAAAATCAGCATGGCAGCAGCAACCACAGCACACGAGATGGCGGGAGGGAGGGCGAGCGCCCGCCCGCTCGCGGTAGCGATGGGAAAATCCAATTATCAAATTTAAATATCAAATGATCGCACTCGATTTCTGGGCTCGCGGAGGCACACGGGAGAGAGCGAGAGCGAAGCAGGGAAATTCCGACTAAATAACGGAGCTAACGAGCCGAATTACGCTGCGTGATTCGCCCTGCGACTGCGACTTTCGACGTGGCCGTTAGGGAGGGCGGCCTTTGAAAATTTGCATGACACTTTCGTTATCTCCGTCTCGCTCTCACACAGCCGGTTGATGCAAGAAAGCTGTCGCTATATTGCTGCCACCGCTGTCGCTCGTACTCACTCCTGTAGCGACGATTTATTATTCAAATGTCGATAATAAGGCGAACGTTCACTTATATAGCTCGGCTTCTCTACCACGGAATTGCAGAGCACATTGGCGAGCAAATTTCGCTTTGCGCGCTGCTTTCTTTATACAGAGAAGAATTACTACTGATTGTCACTTCTTTGAAGTAAATGTAAATTGTTAACAATTCGCATTCTGCTCGGTAAATTTTACGTTAGAGCGATCGTTATTAGGATTTTTTACCGATTAGTTGGTTTATTTAAAAGCAACGTAACTTTACGGTATCGGAATTATTGTACTCTATTGTAATTACAATTGGACTATTCAACAAGGTAATTTTGACTTGTAGTATAATGGTGATGACAAAAATAAATAATTACATCCTAAGGCATAAGAGTTTTGGTCAACCAGAACACAATTCAGAAGAATATCAATGATCAAATTTTTGTCAACAGAAATTTTCTTACGTCATGGTATTCCAGTTATTAATCAGTTGAAGATTAATACAACGAACGTGTTATTCAACTATATAATATCTCGACAACTGATCGTACCAAGGGCATATAGAAGAAAATACGATGAAAAACAGTACCGAAGCCATTCAATTAGTAAAGTGGATGCATTATTCTCTCGACAATAATCAAGATGCGCGAAAGGGTATGACGGGACTGAGGGAAAAAAGCTCACGTATGCAACACGCTAAAAGAACAAAAATCTCGCAAGTGCGCTTCAAAATTCGTCTGAAGGGTCTGGGAATCTCGTCTCGTTCTCCACTTTTCTCACCCTCTTCGCGTCGATTCGTTTTCTTTCGTAGTGCTCGTCGCCTCTCTCTTTCTTTCTCTCTGTCTATATCTCTCTTTTCTCTTTTTCTCTTATAGCCCAATGCAAGCACGCTTCGCTATAATCTATTTCTAGGGGTGTGTGTGTGTGCGTACCCGCCAGAAGTAGCGGGAGACCGGGGAGGTACAGGGAAAAAGGTATATATACGTATATAGACGAGGACTTTCGAGCCATATCCGGAACGGCCCGTGAAACCATTAGTAGAAAAATGTTTTTCAAAGGGGCCCCTCAGTCGAATGAAAGTACCGGCAATGCACCAGCACAGACACACACACATACACACGTGTGAAAGCTCCCCTTTTAAGTTGCCAGAGGAGGTAGCTTCTGCGTTGAATACTACCGGACAGACACAGAAGTGATATAAATGACTTACGCATTCCGATTGGGAGACTTAATGACAAAATGGCGACGCTACGCCCTGCGGCGAAACAAGCCTGACATGGAGAACACGGGCTGACACTGCAAAGCTTCGCGACGCAAGCTTCCAAGCGATATGGATTAATACGAGGCTTTGTTGGAACTCGTCAGCTTTTTCATTTGTGAAAAAGTCACTTTGTTAATGTGTTTTCACCTTTTCACACTTATAATGTGTGTTCTTCAGACGTCAAACCGATAGCATTACACGCGTTAAGTAATGAGAGTGTACGACGAAGATTTTTAGTGATTCGTTTGCTTATGTTAGTTTTATTCGATGCGGAAACGATTAATAAACGAAACATTACTTTGCTTATCTTGGTTGATTCTACGATAACGGTAATAAATCGTGTTTGGTACCACGGATATAAGCATTGTTTCGAAAATTGTCCTCGCATGTTGTCTATAACAGACAATAACTATTTTTAACATCTGTTATCACCGCAGTATTATTTTAATTGTCATTTATAATAATAATTTTCAATTAAAAAACATATTATATTTCACAGATAAATATGCTGTACACGCGTCTCCAAAGTTATGATATCGTTGTTTTTTTATTTGGTCCTAGTTTTTTTTGTTGACCTATAGAATAATCTAGTACCGAAATTTATTCGCGTAAAATTGTATACCATTAAAATGTAAAATTAAAATATATCTTCGCATTAGGCCCTTGTTTAGAATAAATTGTAATGAAACCAAATCAAAAATATTCATAAATGATCAATGAACGCAAACAACGGTTCTCTTCATCTGGAAATTTCGTTTCGCCACGCATTATAAAAAGGAGCAAAATAAAGAGAAGAGTGATTCGATACCATTAAGTCGCTCAAAGTGCTTACCATGGCAATAAATAATGCCGACTATTATAAATTGAATGAGGGTTGGAACGCGTCAGTCAAAATCTCCATGAGTGCATTATATTTTAGCCAAAGGACGCGAAGGAGTCGGGCGATCCTTTCTTCTCGTATATATAAAATGGCGGTACCCACACCACGCGCGCCCACGCGCTCCTGAAAGCGATACGTATACACACGTGCCGTCGCAATGGCGTTGTGGCGCCAGAGTGAGCTATGAACTTGAACGCCGCCGTGTGCTCACTAAAAAAGGGTTGATGAAGAAGACGATGTCGGCAGTAGGGACGGTATAAAAAAAAGAGCTTGGAGAAAAGACGACCGTACGGTCTTGTGCTGCTACACTCTTATACTTTGGGCTCGACAGAGCGTAACGAGTCGATATTATGATACTCTCTCTCTCGCCTACTGCAGTTCTCTTTTTGCTTCGTGTTTTAATTGCGATGATTCTACAGCTATGGCGGATATTTCTTTTTTACTTGATGAAGGACTTTCTTTGGTGGATATATAATATTGTAGAGAACTTTCGTGTTAATGATATTTTTTAGTTTGTATACGCTTTAAATTTGCTTGGAAAGTATAAACATTTTTTTTAATTGAACTATAGGAATTTTTTCAAATACGAGTCGTATCAGATGTTATTGCTTATGATTTTGAAGATCTAGATATTCCAATATAAGAAAATTGTCAGATAATTAAAATTCTTCTTGATGCAATAATACATCAAGAGGAACTACTTTGGTATATTTTTTTATTTCGAATGAATAAACTAATAAAACACTATTCATGCTCATGGGTGAATATTGTTTTGACGTAATCATCTGGATTATCATTTTTTAAGTTTTTTGATTCTTTGATGCCCCATTTTTGTTTGAATGCAAACAATTAAAAATTGGTCCTGTGTTTGCAAGTGACTTGTTTTTATATAGATAACAATTGATGAAATTAAATGATGTAAAATTGTTCATTCTGGAACCTTTCACTATGTTTAACATTTTTCTAGATTAGATCTCAAAATACATATATGGAACTAGATGTAACATATGTATGTGGTAGAAATGTTATTGTTACAAGGATCTAAGAAAAAGCGGGGAATCTCTTCTATCATAATCAGCTCAATATTTAAACATTTATATTAGAGAAAATTATTAAATTGTGCGTATAATTCTATTATACAAATCTATTATACAAATATTAAAACGTTACATAATTTGTTAAAAATATTAAACAATATCATGACAAAAGTAAGAAAGTTGAAAAATTATAGAGAGAACTTAATAGACTGTTACGTAAAATAATATTCGTGTAAAATAATACGGTTCGATACATGTAACATTGTGTGATTTTTCACACTCTTTTCGCTTGTGCACAAACGTTCACACACAAATGTATTATTAAAAGCTAAATAACTATTTAACCATAAGCCATGAAAGTAATCCTATTTTTCGTTACCAATAAATTGAATGACATTTAAATTTATGAATTATTCTACATGCCATTTCGAATACCATTGAAATTTAATTGATTTTTTAATATTTATCAACTTTAAAAACTTTGAAATTTCACTGATTATCATTAACATTTGATTCATTGAATATATCACTAATATTTCATATATTTTTGTTATATTAAAGCCTGCTTTATTTATTTTTCCTGAATGTCTGCTTTGCTCTAGTCTCCTCTATAGTTAAGAATATGCGATAGAGCATCATACAACTTTATGCTTAATGTAATAAAAGTTCAGTTTAATTGTGAACATGTGAATGTTTTCATATGCATATTTATTATAATATATTATAAACATATGAATTACTTAGTGTGGGTTATTTATTCATGCAACATCAAATGAAAAGCAATAAAAAAATTGTTAGAAGATTTTCTATTAATTATGATAATTTTCAGATAATCATCGAGAGTTAAGAAATCCCGAATATTTACCGCTTAAATATAATCAAGGAGTTTACATTTAACTCGATATTTCAATGCACACCGGCAGCTTGACGTCAAAAGCGCGTACAACGGTACAAAAACAAGTACATTTATTTGAAAAACATGCAATCGTAGAAACGATCGTTTTTTATTGAAATTTCACCCTCCTGCAATGAAACGGGATACAATCACAAGTCACACGTTCAATGCGTTTTTCAACGCGGGAAAATAATGACGGGGGCTAAACATATGCGCATAAATCCATTATTAAAATCGAGCTAGGCCTTTGTATCGCGCCGTTGCAGAGCACCGCCGACATTTTTTTCATCCCCATTAGATGTATGCCTGACCCTCCTAACGCTATGACACGAGCGCGCAAATGTAAGCTCGCTTGGCGTACATATGGAGTCTCCGTACTGTCTGGAATCTGAGAAGTGCAACATTAAGCATTTTTTTTTCTTTCTCTTCCTCCCTTTCGATTCCAGTATCCATATGCTCTTAAAATTCTGCGATGACAACCATATCAACGCTTTATTTGAGACGAAAAAGCTTTTTGCGATTTATATGCGCATTCGTCTTTATGTATGCAGTGTATTATAGTGCAGATCATACTCGACATCGAAACCCTTGAGGTTTCGCGTCTGTTTTTTTGTATCGCGTGTTCAATGCATGTGATTAAAAAACACGACTGATGTGGTGCAACGAATATTCATCGAATTTATTCCGGGACCTTATCTATTATTTTTGTTTCACGTGCAATTCTTCCATTTATTAAGCAACCGATAATCGACCTTTTTTTTGTACATTGTACACTTATTAATGTTTTTCCTTTCACCATATACCTACTCGCCAGCCTTGCTTTTTTGCTGTCTCCTAATTTTCAGTTTACTATATTGCAAATGAGATGCAGGTCTATTGTGTGAGCATCAATGAAAAAATCTCTTTTCTATTGTATAACTAAGCATTAATGCATCACGGCGAATGATACCACTCCCTATAATATAGCAGTGATTCAGACGCCATAAAGCAACCCTCAACAATTTCATCCCTCAATTCAAGCTGTGGTCTACTGTGAGAAGATGAAGAAAGTGCTAAAGCCTCTCTTTCATTCTTCAGTCACCCCGATGTAGTTCTACAACGAACAATTTTCCTTGGGCCACTAGCCGTATTCTCGCTCAAGCGCGCCAACAAAGCCCGTCTTCTGTCAGTGACAAGCATTCAGCAGGCCGCGATGGACAGATACATGTATAAAAGCTTGTATACAAGCTTGGGTCCATCCACGGCATTGGAAAGTCGCCGACGAGCAGCCTGAGGGAAACGAGTGAATTTTTCGACCCTCACTTTCTGCGCGCGATTTTTCCACAATGGCTCGTAGACGCGGCCACGAAACGACTTTTTCGCGGACCTTTAGCGTCATTGGATAGCAGTGAAGGAAATGGAGGATGAGTCCGAGGAGGACAAGAAGCAAGACATAGAAGGAGATGCTGTTCTTTCTGGTTCTGGCAGCCCGCTGCTCTTGAAGAAATTACCGATAGGGATTTGAGCAATTCCGCAAATGGACCCTTTATTCGTGTGCAAGCGGTCGGTCAATTATTTTAACGCTGCTATTATGGACATGACAAGAAAATATATAACTCTTGGGCTACGATAAAATGCATGTATTTGAATTGTTCAATAACGTCTTTAGATTATTTATTAAATTTGAGTACTCTTTATATTGATAGCGAAAACATTTTGTAGATATAACAATTGAAATTTATACGCAAATAAAGTCCCGCTTTTGGAGCTGTAAGGTTCAACTTTATACTAACTTAATTGTGTACGTAGAGTTTGAAAAAAAATATTACTTCTTTCGGGCGCCAACTAAATTTCTTTAGAGTTCCGGTATAAGTTTTTTTCTTTATTATTTGTTTGCGCAGTTTACGCATAAGAGTAAATAAAACTCACGCATATTATTTGGCAAGAATGTCTAGATTATAATCGGAGAAGACGGTATATTTATTAGATGCGTCTTGATTACTTCAATTAACATCTATGCGATTCATGCTAAGAATATACTTGTAATCGCTTTCAAATGTACGAAGCTTTTAGAAAATATACAGCTCATCATAAAAACATTTTCTGATACAACGCAACCCATTTTTTAAAATACAAACTTCTTCATATTAATAATATATTTGTAAATGTTATGTCATATAATTAGAGAAACATATCTTAGAATTTTTTTAAAGAAAATCTTTATAAAATGTGTGTAAGCAAATCGTACATTTTGTACAATCAAAGTGAATATATTTTATATAGACACAGTATATTTGTTTTTGGAACGATACATTAGTTTTGAAGAGGATTTGGAAAAAAATGTTGGGGCACGCGCCTGCAACAATTTTGTTCTATTTTTATATGTGGAAAAGAGTTCAAAACGACTTTCGAACGCGTAAAAAGTGCCTTGTGAGACTGTTTTTTCGGCCTTTCAAAGTATGCGAAAAATAGCCATTATTTAAGGGTATGAACTTAATTCCTGAGGGCGCAAAGGTCGAGAAAACAGTGTCACAAGGCACTTTTTACCCGTTGATACTTTTTCAGGGATTGATTCGCATTTTTCCTCATATAATTGTTAATAAATTGGTAGCGGATTTCTACACCTTTGTCACAATCATTTCCAGTAGTTTAACGGACCTTTAAAAGGACTAGGTAGCTTATACAGCAATTCGATAAGATAACGATAACTAAAAACATGATTAATTGATATTATATAGTTTAAATAATGAAGCATGTCTCTACATCTATTTGTTTGACTTTTGCTTGATTTTTTGATCTCTTATCCCATTTAGAAGTTCTCGTTAAATAACGTCATCTAGCTTAACTCGGCAAGCAACAGTGCATGAGGAAGCAATTAAGCTGAAGTTTAAAGATCTTTGAATTAGTAGCCTCGAAACTCGATTCTCCGCGGGCGAGTGAAGAGAAAAAAAGCGAACCCTATAGAAGAAAATTCTATCAGTGAGTTTCTCCCCCGTTGAGAAAGAGTGAGACGAAGACAGAGTATAGAGGAAAATGCAAGTACAGAGAAAACGCGCGAGCAAGCGAGAGAGAGAGAGAGAGGGCGATCGTAATGGCTTTACTGTTTGCAGCCAGAGGGGCATACACGGCCATTTTCTAGCAGGAGTTAGCTCGTTAAACGTTAAACGTAATTACGTCACTCGTCGGGACCCGCGTGCGCCACGTGCCCCTCGTAAACGCGTTTATACACAGTCGAGCAAAGGGCGGGCCGGCTGTGCTGCTGGCGGCGGTGGCTCTTTGTAAAGGGCCTCGGGCGCGCTCAGCGTTACTTTCATTGGATGCTTTGAAATAAAAAAGCGAGGCGAAAAAAACGAAAGAATGAACGAAATTAAGGACGACGAAATATGGTGGCCTGCAAGCTAAGGGAGCCCGGGTGCATGGCGTTTTTTGTGTGCTACTACGCGCGCACCCGGAGGCCAAATTTGACGGACAACTTTATCGATAAATCTCATCGCCATTAGGGCGAACGGTATGATGATGCGATAAATGACTCGGGACAACTGGCGGAATTTGCTCATGGCATAAATGTGAAGGACGGTTTTCCGGATAGATAAAAAGTGAAGGCTCAAGAAGCGGGGACGGTTTCATTTTATACGTCATGATATTTAATGATGTGGTATTAATGTTCATGTAGATGATATACGAAAACTTTAGGGGTTCATTTGTTTTTCTAGATAATGGTCTCACTTGCGGTGAGCAAAATGTAATCACGCTATGTTATCTTTTATAACACAATTTTTCTTTTATGTTAATTAATAAAAAATTGGGCACTCGCTTCCACTAAGCCTTTCCATTACGCGCATGCATATAGTATAAAGAAAAACGTACCTATCCGTGCTGTTCTTGACAAAACCAACGTTTGTTAGATGAAGATTGGTGATGGAGAACATTTTATGAAGTCGAGATACATAATATAATATAATATAGCTTTAAATAATAAATATAAGAAGGCAGATATACCAAGAGAGCTCATAAACTAAATTGAAGAAATGAAAGCGTCTTCGACATCATCATTATACAAAGATGAAAAAAGGAAATGGTAGTTTTAATTCTTACTACAGTTTAAAGTTATCAAACCAATACTGTTTGGTGCATAGACGAATGAGACGTGAGATTGATGACAGTATATTAGAAAGCTATTGAGTAATGTGGTAAAAATTATGCTATAAAAGTCAATAAAATAAGTCGCACGAACGATGGTGAGCTGGCAGGGTTGTCGCCAATATTAATAAAAGTTGCGGTATTTTATGCGATTATCCTGTGCTCGTAATCTCTCTCTATTTTCCTCTTTAAGCTTTTCCGTACTGGCGGTGCCTGTATTGCGGAACCATTATCGAATTTATTATCAATTTTTGGGGAACGGCAATTTCCCGAGGCATTCTCCGAGCGCAGTTACCGTTCTTCCCGGGCGAGAGGAAAGAGCCGAGCTAAAACGACTCCATTTCTGTCTCCAGTCTGCCGGAAGTCTCGAGCGAATGGCTGCTCAGCCATTTCCGCGGCGTCGCCTCTTCTATCCCTTCGAGAGAAGAAATCGAATGAGCAAAAAGGTGGGCGAGTTCCGCTGAAAAACGTAGAAGGGGAACTCATCGGTTCTCGCTTTACGTTGCTCCAGGGGTTTCAAAAGATGATACGCTAGATAGGTTAAGGAAATGCGCGCGTCTCTGCACCCTTCAAATGATTCACTCGCCTCTTTATCCGTAAGCGAATGTGTGGAGAAAATTTAACCCTCGCCCTTAATCCTATCGAGACCAAATAACGTGAAGATTTTTTGACGAGTTGTCATATTGCAACCGATGATCAAGTTACTGAACAATTTCATTTGGAATCGAATTCGTTATTGAATATATTGAATTTGTTAAATTAACTCAACTAACCATTCGTTATTATCATTTGAAGCTAATGCTCTATTTGAAGACTTGATAACTTGAACAGTACCTGGTACCAAAATAAATAAGTAAATACATATATTTATATTTTACTATAAATGTACACAAAGTGAGCTTTTTTAGAGCGAAAGTGTGGAGTTTGCAGTACGAGTCGACGAAGGCGAGCTACGTACGAGGTCAAAAATCCACTAAATTTGGTGGAAACCATAAATTTTGTAAAACATGTATTCATTTTCGCGATTTACGCAATTTTGGCGCAGTGGGCATATAACTCCAATTTTTGCCCACCGCTCAGAAAAAATCACTTTAGACTGGCTTTTTAGGCTTAAAACCGCAAATATATAAATAGTGCATGCACAAAAAATTTCTTTGTTTTTATTTATTGGAATTATGTTAGAGTTCTCAACAAAGAAGATCTATTATAAATTTACTAAGAAGGAGTGTCCATAATCTTCGGGTCATGGATTTGGTTGAAACACGCGGTGAAAAAAGTCTATTGTGCATCAAGGACCATTATTAGTGGGCTTTGTGACCTCGTATGATGACACGCGGTCAAAAAATCTCGCAAAAAGCCCACTAATAGCCCTTGGTACACATCATATTTGTTGTTAAAAAAATAGTCAGAAAAAATTAGTTTAAGATCGCTTTTTAGATCAAAAACCTGCGAAAATCCTGCGTGTGTTATAAAACAACAATCTCTGAACCACACGGTCTATATTTTTTAGCCCGAAGTCTTTTAATATATTTGGAAACTAGGATCAATCCTATCAGTTGAGAAATATATAACTTTATTTTGCAAACCCACCTACGTCATGTAGCTGTAATATAAAGTTCAAAACATACAGAAATAGCGTTAATACTGCTATGTACAATATCTTGTATAACCGTGTGCATGAATTTCTTCCAGTGAAACGTATACGTACGACATGCATGAGTATTTCGTAATAATCTTGTGATGACAAGTGAAAGAATATACAGTGTACGTTTCGTACTACCAAACCAATGTCTGCTGAACTCAAAACACCGAGAAAATAACGATGAAAAAGAGAGATCGTTACGCAGAGATGCTGTCAGCGATTCCTCGTATAATATACCTCACCCTTGAGATCCACTCTCTTTCTCTATACCTTCACGCAATTACGTCGCAATCCAGTATCTGCAACAAGAAACGAGTGGTAGGTATATCTGTAAACAAACCCCCAGCAAGCAAAGCTCTGACTATGCACATATCGCGTAAATCTACCAACACCCCTTGCATCTTTCAATCAGCGATAGTCTCATCTTTATGCATGTATACTTATATTTCTCGTGCGCGCATATAACAAAAATGCATGCGCCTCCACCTCCCTATATACGGATCTCACTTTACGCGAGTTTCTACATCCAAGCCGAGGCACATGCTCGCACAAAATGGGGTGCTACCATCGCCAGAGACATTCTGCTAGGGTAGGAATATAGAAAAATGAATATTCGCTCGTCGACGTCGTGCTCTTCCTCCGCGGCATATACGCTGAGTCCTGGCGAACCAATTGCTGCGGAGGTCGGGGTCCGCAGGCGGCGAAAGAGTTGAGCTCGCCGTGGGAAGGGCGCGAGAAAGGGTGGAGAAGGACTCGCTCGCGCGCTGCATGTGTCGAGCCAACGCGTCGATACGGGGGTGGGGTGTGCGCGCTCAAGATATATAAGTCCGGCGAGCTTTACTCCGCCTGCATAAAGTGCGGAAAAAAGTCAGCGAGAAATAGAGTGATGAGAAGAGTGAGTGCGAGAGAGAAAGAGAGAGAAACGAGTGGTGGGCACAATGCAGCAGCAGCAAGGACGGGGTCGCGATTCGAAATGCAGTCCTCCCGGATTGGAGCGCGACGAGGGGTGGTAGGCGTGGTTTCCTGCAGCAGCCTTATGATTTTATGTATAGAGACTCTTGATGGACTGCAGCACCCCTATATAACTGCACCCTGCTGGCGGACCCCCACCCCCTCGCGCTACCATACTTTTTTCGTCCTCTCTTTTTCGCTCTTTCCATCGGCCATCTCTTTCTAACTATCGCATGAAGCTTCTCGCCTCCCCCCTTCTCTCTCTCTTTCTCCCATTCTTGCTTCCTCTTCTTTGCGTTTGCTTTTCGCCTGTGCACGTTCCATACTCCAGTTGCATTCAGTACTCATGTATGAGCGCATGTGAGTGTGAGTTTACGCCCCGTTGCCAGCTTACTTTTCTCCAGCCCGGCACCCCTATTTGCATCACATCCTGGCGCGCGCAACGAAAGAAGGGGAGAGGGAGGCGGGAAAAGATAGCAGGGGAGACGAACGAAGATTCGGATAGAAAAAATTGGAAAGGGACTCGCTCTGCCGCGCTTCGCGTCGCGGTCTCGAGGGGTTGACGCGACGACGCCGAAGATCCGAAGAGATGAGAGCCCACGGCTGCTGGGGGAGGGAGAAATGGGAGATAGCTAGACGAACAGAGAGCGAGAAAGAGAGACTGCGGCAAATAGGAGCGAGAATGCGCTGTATATTTCGTGTATTGCCGAGCGCTCGGGAAAAATGGACAATATTTTAATGTGCCACTCTTACCAAACGCGCGTATTATGCACGACAGCCCGGCACAACTCATCCGACGATGGTGGCGCCACATTCGCGCTCGTTTACTTTTATATACTTTTTTTTTGTCTCAGACTGCTCTAAAATTTCGTTCATCTCGAAAAAAGCACCCGCTCGCTAGTCCCCAGGGCTAGATAGAGCGGGGAAGCATGGAAACTTTCGAGGAGATCGGAAAAGTACTCTTTCGCATTTACTCTTAATCATATAGCTATTGTGCAGAGTATGAATATATATTTTTCGTGCATTGTCTGCTCGTAGTCTTTTGTTCTGTTCAACGTAAATTCAATATTGAACGACTGTCGCGATAAAAATTAATTCAGTCAATTGAAACTATATGGATTCAAAGGAAATCACCGAGAAAATATATATTACAAGATTAATATAAAAATGTATAGATTTAGTATTATTGTTCGCGATATTTGGTTAAAAAAATGTTTGTTTCCTATATTTATGTAAATGTGAATAATCATTAAAAAAATGTATGTTGTCTGTACGATCTATAAAATTTCATAATCTGTAAAAAAACAATAATCAGTAAGAATTTACAGAAATTCTATTTTTTCTAATTAAATCCCTACTAGAAAATTGGCCATTTTTGTTACATATTCAAATGTACACAATACACATGCTCAGATTGGAAGGTATTTAATTTGTTCTTTGTAAGTATAATAATAATTAAATAGACGTAGTGTTACACGGTTTAACTTTGAATATTCGCCATTAGGTGGGCAAACGATGGTAAACATTTCTTCCTCCAGGGATTGAATAGAATAAAAGTATGAAACTAAATTTCAAATAAAATTATATCCCCTCGTCACATTCATACGCGGTATCCTTGGTAAGAAAATTAAATTGTATACATATACGAAGCGCAATAATTCGAATGAGCTGAGTCATTAGTTCGATAAATCGCCTTAAGGGTCTTTCCCGTTATACCCGAGGCCGGAGACTCTGCAAGACGATAATGCGGAAATAAAAGCGAGCCATCCTCTCGATACTACTTGTGCCGTGCCAGCAGCAGCCTAAAGATTGCAAACCATGGATTAACATAGAGGGAGGACCGACAGGCAGTCGTGGAGATACAGCAGCACCGACAGCGTTGGCCAAGTACTCTCGATATCCGAGCTTCAGCAGCCTCAGCACTTATTAATATTCATAGAACCCCGCTCGCGACTAACACTACACATCGTCGTGGAGCTGATTCACGTGGCCCATATTATAGGCGTTATGCGTCGCACGACTATGTAATATTCACGGAGGCGAATAATTTCGTGAAAAAATTTTCGAAGCGCGAGCACATGTGGATTCAGTAAGAGTGCACTCGACGACGCGGGGTATACAAACTCGCGCTTCATGCTGCGTCTCTTTCGAGGAAGATGAGTGCATGGGGGTTGTCATAGGGAGAAAGAGGATTGAGGAAGGGAAAATATACATGCTTCTAAAACACAATTTTGTATGATACATACACATTTATTCGTAATAGGTTTCGTGCATTTAAGCTCTCGTTGATTATTTTATATTTAGACTCCTTAATTTCTTACATGATTCGAGAAATGCATTTTTTGTATGCGATTTGATTGATTTCTGATTGTTATTTAATTAAATTTTCGTAAATAATTTTAAACAATTTCTTTACTTCTAGTTCAGGATTTATAATTTTTGGTTCAATTATTTTAGGTAAGTACGAAAAATTGCTGATCTATGAGAAAGAGACTGGGATTGAAGTGTCGAGCAGTTTTCAAGGATTCCGTTGATCAAGTGGAATCTCAGAATAAATTACCAGAGTCAGATTTGAGGAAAAGTAGATCGTTACGTTAAAGCTTACAGTCTGAATGGTTATGAGAATCTTATAGTTTAAGTGACGATATTAATTTGATGCTATCTAAATTAAATGCATTATTTCAACTAATGACTTTTTGATCAAAACGTTGAAGCGTAGAATATAAATTGGTATTATTGATTGAAATAAGCGGAATTTCCGATTGCTTTCAAATTAATCGCAGACTTGCAGATTACGGTGATGATGTAGAAAAGGATTTCAAATATATTATATTCTCGGAGAAGAAAACAATGAAAATTGTCTGGTATGACCATTGATACTTTATATTTATGATGACTAGCAATACTGTAATACTGAAGATTAAGATAATTTTGATACGCCATGCTTGGTCTCTTCAAGTGTACCACGTAGGTATAGGTTGCGCTAGAAGAATATCTTGATTAAATTTAAAAATAATAGTTTCCTGTACATATATTTAATAAAAATAATATATTATATAAAATATCAAATTTTATAAAGAACCTGATAAAAACGACGATTAATATACTATCTATTTATATACAAACCGAAATTGCTTCTTAATTCAACTGTTAATGACTTAAATATAACAAATATTAAACGGATATCAATAATGAGGTCAAAGGAATAAAAACAAAGAAACTTCAGAAATTGCACCGTGCAGAAAATTCATAAGAAACTTTAAGAGGTGTGATAATTCTGGTTTCGTAAAGAAAATTAATTTGTATAAATCACCAATTTATAATTATTTATAGAACACATTTTCATTTGTTCATAACATTTTACTGGCGCAATATTAATTTATTTCAATTCTGATTTAAGTTTCATTTTTTTCATTTCTCTATATCTAACAAAATTTTAATCTTGATGAGCACTTGAAATATGGTAATTCATTCTAATTAAAGATATAATATCTTCTTAGATTACAATTTTTTGAACGCACTTTACTTCTTTTGTTTTCAAATGTTTACAATTTATATTATAAGAATGTTCCTAAAACGTACTCAATCAAGCATGTCATGAAATTGTGAATGTAAACATTTTGCTTATTCTGAAAATGTATGCGGATGGCTAATAAAATATTTCAGCTAAAATGTAACAAGTAATAGTATAACAAACTTCCATATTTTAAACAAATAATTTCGATTTTAATTGAAAAAAAATGAAATAGAAGTAGGCTATACGCCTGTTGGCAGTGGTCTTTTAATACGAATGAAATTTGTAACAATATTAAAAAATTAAAAACAGAACGAAGTAAGGATGTCCACCTCAATATTTTAAAACGTGAGTTTTCTTCCTTGTTGTGTAGTGAAGTCGCAGCCTCATCGATTTTTTCGCAAGACTCCCCTCAGGCAGACGATCTACCTTGTGGCTGTAAATAGCATTCTTGCATGTATGACACTACACGCGTAGAGGCCACTAGACGCGAAGTACCACAGATTCTCCTAGTTTGTTAGTAGAGGCCTGTTGCGTCCACGCTAGCCTGAGGCTAACCTCAAAAAAGAGAAAAGAAAAAAGACGAGGCTCATGGAGGCACGAGAGATCTAAAGAGAAAAGTTTTCCAGACCCGCTTCGAAAGAAAACGGAGAAAACTCTCAGTAAAAGCCTCTGTTCTAAGGCTGACTGGATTATATACACTTTTCAGGGGTAACTATGTTATTTTACAATTTATGTAGCCTCTTTTACGTTTTAGACACAATCAAAAACATTTACTGTATATTGAATTAATGACTATATTTATATTCTTAGTTCTGATATATTTAAGAATTTGACTAACTATTGAGGGATGAAGTCACATAAAGATGAAGTCTCTGTCTTCATCTTCTTTAAATAATTAATATTATTTTTCGTTTCATTACATAGTAATATTTATTACTGACAAAAAATATGATTTAGAAAGACAACAAATATTTTAAGATCATGAGTTTAGCTTAAAGAAACTAATGCGACAGAGTTCATATTTTGTGTATTATTGCTAAATCGTAAATTACGCTTGTCTTCTTGTACTTTTCGTAATTGCATTATTTTAATTTATTCTCTCTTGGCTTCTCTCTTTGATCTTTCCGACTCACCATGACTTAGGTATTTTATATTACCAGTATATTTTATTCATTATTTCAAAACCATTTTTAATTTATTATAGAATTCGAAAATCTAATATAGATTTGAAAAATAAGTTAAGAGTACAATTTGTCACTGCATAGTGAGTGAGCAGTCGTTGAAAAAACACATATCATATCTGTGTCTAGTTGGCAAGAATTGCATTAAATTTACCCTTGCTGTTGTTTTTTTTTATAATTTTATACAACTGACTATTAAGTCTACTGTATAACTTTTTACAGTAAAAATAGTACCACTTAAAAATGTTTAAAATATTATAAATCAGCTGCTGAAGTATGAATAGAATTCTTTTTCCGCATGTAATTCACACTCCTTGTTAGTCAACAACTAACGCGGGCGTCATTTGATACTAAACCGCTTTTGCTGCACCTCAGTCATAGTAGAGTTATTTAACCCTAGGAAGAATCAATCAATCGAACTCCTATTCAACGTCCAATATAATGCATTGTTTGTTCATTCAAGCGTTACAATTACGCAGGACTCAGGACGGAAATCCATGTCAAAACGCAGAGGTGATCGCGTTCGCTCATTCGCCGCAACGACTTGTCAAACAGTGATTCGTTTAACGGTCGTTGCAAAAACACAGCCCACTCGCTTACCATTATCGCGTCATTATATGCAAGCGGACGTTGTCGCTTGAGCGCTTACATCGAGACTTACACCTTTCGACCGAATATGTATACAGGTTTGGTCGAGGGCTCGTCACTTTTTTTCCTCGCGTTTTTTCTTCCTTGACGTATCGAATCGAACAGTCTTCTCATTTACCTCTCTCATTTCCTTTTCTCGTGTTCGACCTCTGTTTCTCTCATATACTTAACTGCAGGCTCGCACTCTCTTGAGTTACCAGACCAAAGAAAGTACATATGCGTGTGTGTATACGTGCTTCTATGCAATAGGGCATACAACTGCAGGCGCTATAGGAGACTTTGATCTTGAGCAAATATGGCTGTCAACAGCTGAAAATTTTTATCATTAGAAAGAGCGCGGTCAGAGTAAAAGGTGCATAATGATTGAACAAGAAAATTCAGAAAATAATTATAATAGTGATATTATTAATGAAACAATTGATATTAAATATATTCTGCTAGTCTTCTTGATATATATGTCTTACACGAGTTTTTTATTATATAAGTATATTTTACCATATTTATTATTTTGAAAACATAAACCGTGATTTATCACATTTACTAATGGGTGACATCAATTCTCCATGGTGACCACATGATTCAGTTTATAATCAGTCAACTCTGATAATTAAAAACTAAAAAGAGTATAGTATAGTGGTTTTTTCGTTCATCGCCTATCAGTAGATTTATAATTACCTGCTGAAGTAAAAGAATAATATTTTTTTTTGTAATTACCGACAAGTCAAGTAAGAGCAGGTACTCACTGACAGCATGAAAATTTCGTTATCGGAATAAAATGTCAAGTAGAGTATGGTTCGTCTAGTTGCACCCTCGCATAACTGTGTACGCTGAACCCCCGTCCCTTCGCATCGCCGTATATAATAAATGCAACCCGGCGTAGTACGCGAACGCATGCATGCCTGCACCTATCTAACTTATCTACGTGCATGTAAGCATTTTTGTTGCACCAGTCTGAGAGAAAAAGAGAGGGAGAGCCTCTCTCTCGGGATTTCTCTTAGCGCGCCGTTCGCGAAACAAGTGCTCCCGCCTTGTACGCACAGAGGAATGACGTGAGGGTCTATCATACCTCTCTCCTTCTCTCTCTCTCTCTCGTGTCATTATTCGTTCTTTGCTTGTCGGGGAAATTTTACAATGCCTCGTTTCCCCGGTTCGGCGATGATGGCGGCTAGCCTTCGTGGCTTGACAAGGGAGCGCTGTGGCGCGCTCGAGAGGGATTTTCGACGCGTAACGAAAGACAAAAAGTCATTGCGTGTACGAAGAAAGCCAAGTGGAGAAAGAGAATACGTATACGGGAGTGATGGCGGCGGTACTGCAGCTACACCCACGTGCGGCTGACGTCTCATGCCGAGTAATGCGAGAGCCTCGTGATTATTATGCGACACGATGGGATGATGCTCTTTTAAAAGTCTTTTAGAGCAGTGCAAAAGTCTGACGCGCTACTATACAGTTCAGAGATGAGAGAACAAGGAAGAAGGCAAGAATCAAACGTCATTATACTTTTCTTGATATAACTTTTGCTGTCTTATGCGTGAGTGAGCCGATCGAGTGATACGAGCAATCCTACGAGAAGTCGGACAGTTTTCTGTCAAAAAATGGTACATTTTATTTTTAAAAGTATGCACTTATCAATGCAAAGATTTCTTCGTTTTTTTCGGAAAAATTCCGAGATCATGACGTTTTACCATGTGCCAATTATAGAGGAATATGTAATCTAATTATTAATTGATAAAATAATGTATTGCTTTCTGCTGAAGGAAGCTTTAATTACAATAATAGTAAAAATTTTGAGTTTGATAAAATAAATTAGAAACTTATTTTCAGGTGATGTATACTCCTTTGCTTTCGGACTGAATACTATTTGAATGAATTTTGTGATTTTATAATTTATAATTTATATTATAAAAACGCGTAACATTTATCGCTAGTGATGGCCTTATTTAGGTAGGTCAAATTGCAAAAACGACCTAAGACTCCCTTAAGCTAGTCTAAGCATTATTATTTGATGCATAATGCTAAATTACTGCTAATTTTTGGTCCTATAGTTTTTTGTAATAGGTTGTACTATTTATTATAAAAAATAAAGAAAAGAAAAATTGAAGATGAAGTGCAGTGTTTTAAATTGTAAAACGAATCGAATTTTAAATTTCTATAAAACAAATTAAGTGTTATAATTGAAATGATTTTAGGCTATGAGAAGGCCAGACTTTATACCAAAGTTATTTGAGCATATAAATTAGTATTATACCTTCAAACAATTTGTATCTATTTATAAATAAGAATAAAACTCATTTTTAGAAAAATATATACATTAATTTCTGTTATTAACATTCAAGCAGTTATATAACAGATATACGAAGTACCGAATACACAAGTTTAAAACTAAGCAGTGGATAAAATCATGATACACTCACCTTATGAAATCAGAAAAGACGTATTTGAACTAAATCCAGCAATCCTGCTCTCTAGAGCAAATCAAGTTGGACTTACTAGACTGACAATTGGCCATATAAATCTAATCAACACATACATTTATAATAATAATAAAAGATGAACTAAAAAACTTCTGATCTGCGATGAATTTACAGCATATGACACATTATAGCAAACTATCTGAACTACTTAGAAAAAAGAATAAAACACAAAATACTCAACAATAAAAAACGCGACTTATTCAAAACATGTGAAATGTGTGAAAATGCATTACATATAATTAAATATTTTTAAAAGATATATTAAAAAAAAAATGTAATAAAACGAAAATAGTTCAAAAAATTACATTACCAAATTTTATTCTAAAAAAATCAAAGTGATAATGATTTGCTGGTGGTAAAGTCACTTTCAATGATATAAATCTATTGGATGCTTGTGAAATTTATATATTTTTAAAATAATTTTTATGCCTAGAAATGTAATTTTCATCGCCGCAATAATGTAATCATGTAATGGGCTTTTCCGTTGAAATTGTATGTTTGCCCTATCACTATCAGTTTTTTTAAACAAGCCTAATTTAAAATAACAGTACAACTGTTAACTATAAATCTCTGCACTGACATTTTATACAATATAAATTATTTGAAACAATAATAGAAAGTTAGTATTATGTAAATAAACTTTTATACGATGATATCATAATAAATATTTACCAGAAATAATGTATCTGATGCACGTAAAGTATATTCATTCTTATACATTTGCTCGGCAGGACCAATTTGCTTCTCATACCTATAAATACATTCTTATCAGTTTATTTAAAATATAGCTTATAAAAAGAAAAACAACATCAAAGTCTTTCCAAAAAATAATGCAGATTATCGATCGAAGAAGCAGGTAGTGGAGTTGAGAAATTTATATCCTCTTGCGTTGAAACTGCTGGCAAAAGTACTTTCAATCTTTCTCATAATATGCGGATTATAAAACAATTAATAGTTTGAATTGGGATCAGATTAATGGCAAGCGCTACCATAATAAAAAGATTAAATTGGGAAATAATTTCGATATGTCGCCTAAATTCTTGTTTTTCAACGCTCTAACTCCATGTTTTTTGATTTCCTTATATAATGCCAGAGAGAATTGATGGAATAGTAGCACAGCGCAGAAGCGAATGGCGCAGTAATAAAAAGATAGTATCACGGCATTTAGCAACCGAAGAATCGTGACTTTTGGCCGTCTCGGAACATTCGATGCTCCGGATAATGTCGACGCTGTGCCGCCGGAGGGTATTCGCGGATACGCGCTGTCTACGAATAGAGCCAATCTACTGTAAGCCGCGTCGTCGATTCGCAGTGATGCAGCAGCACCAGTAGCATTTGCCCTGTAATTGGATCGCACGTTTAACAGCCGAGAGAGAGAGAGAGAGAGGGGGGAGGACATAGCTAATGTGGCTTTAGCGACTCTGTCTCTCTGTGCTCTCTGCTTAGACCGAAACGCTCGACGCTATTCGACAAATTGTGCCAATCAGGTCGTGTCATCGGTAATAGTATCTTATTATGCGAACTCTTGCTGTGAAATGCCAGCAAACGTGATCAATGTGCTGACGACTGCGTTGTATCATTTGGCCAAATGTATTAAACATTTTGATTTGAAATGTCCTAGAAATTTGACATGTAACGAAAAAAACTAATGTGGTGAGTATTTAGAAAGCCATTGATAAACTAAATATGATTTGTCTATTGGTGAAAACTTTGTGATGGCTAGGTCCCTTGAGCTTTATGATTCATATGTTATACATTCTAGTTAACGAGATCAAAGTTTGCTTTGAAAAAATAGAATCATCTGTAATATTGAAAAGTTTGTGGTCGCCAGTTGTTTCCTTCTATGAGTACACTTATTTTTCTAAATTGACTTAATCTCAGGGGTTTAAGTGAACTGGAACTAGACCGGATATGAACCGGAGTTGAACTAAAAATTAGCTGTAAGCAAACTAAAGTGAAAATAAAATTGAAAGAAATATCATTCAAATTGAGCAACATCAGAAGCGATGTTATTATTGCTAATTATACAATATTATTTAATGCTCCCGTTGATGTTTATTTCGTAAATTACGTAAAATCAATAATCTACAACATTATTGCTTTAAAGCTAATACTAAAAATGGTCTCTTATATATCGTCGCTCCTAACGAAAACTAATACTAATTGAAACTAATTTTAACTAATATAAATTGGCATTTTAAATGCGCCAGACTAACAAAAATTCAATGAGATCCTAATAAACTCGAGGTATCATACCGATAGTACTACAACTTTATAAAGCTCTAAATAAATTTATATTATTTAAGAGCTCTGAAAATGTAGATTTTAAAAAGGCTATTTTTCAAATGTACTAGTTTTCGTGAGGAGCGACGATATGAAAAGAAAAGTTTACCATAATAATTTAACTTGCGACTTTGTTATATAGTCCACTATCTGCTTTTCGCAGTATTTTAACACATATAACTGATTTGCTTTACAGAAACTCTGCAACCTTTATACTCAGGTCTGAAAAGCTCCCCTGATACATCAACATATGCTACAGAGTAGTATGAGAAATAAGAAAAGTACCTGCAAGCTGCTTACGCAATCCCTCGAAGGTACGGCATCTAAAGGATTTGAGCCCATGAGGAAATTTATTAACCTTCAGGTTAATTGTATCCACCTGTGGTTTGTATACGTCAACTTAGAGATTAATTACCGTGTACGACAAATAATATAATATGCTCTCTTGAAGATGTCTCTTGTAACTTGTGTTCTAATTTGCAAGTCTTCCGCATATAGAAAATGCATAACTTAATCTGTTAGTAAACATGTTAGCTCCTTGAACTTAACTATTGCTTCTTGAAGATTGTTAATGTAAAGACTAAACTGGAGGGGTTCTGTGTAGAGCCTTTATGAGATACCAAGGTTGGTAGTAATCAGATGCGATTCTTCAATCAGTCAATAACCACTCGCTGATGGTTACGGACCGTCATTTACGACTTAATCTACAATACCACAGACCTGGAAAACCTTATGGTGATCAGCTTGCACAGTAATTTCAAGGAAATATTGTAGTAAACAATAAAATCAAGTAGTAGTATTCTATTCGCAAACTATTTTTCATGTAATCTTTGAAAACTTAAGCAGGCTATTGGACAACAGTTAGAAACATGGAATTAATTCCTTCTTGAGGGGTACCACATAAGGCTTCTTCTAGCTTCTTGGAAAGTCTCCACTGGAAACTAAGGAATTGAACAGTGTCATCAAGTGATATCCAGGTGATTGGTAGGGACTTCGCGATGACAGTCAGCATCATATTCATATATGTGACTTCTCTAACAAAATATTGACCAGATATGCCTCACGCTTAGTATTGAATATGGACATTCTAGTGATGTGATTATACAGCTTGCTTGGAGTAAAGCCGTATAGCTCTAAATTAGCTTTCGAAATAAGTTAGAGGTTTCGAAGTTTGCTTCGGGCGTTTTTGCTGTTCACAAAAGCGTAAAAAAAGATAACTGATAGGAGTTCTTATCCCTGATTAATTCTTCATGCTGAGAGGCCAACAATATATTAGGGTTCGAATCATCCTTAATTAATTAACAACCATATAATTATATCCCACGGAGTACTTTCTCAAGTACGACCTCATCGATGATGGAACGATTCTGGAGCGAACGACATGGACTATCACGGTTCATTATTGTATCTTAGTTCCGTCGAAAACAATGATTTCCTCCGATATCTTACTGCAACCTATTCCATCCACCCAGAACAATACTTGTTCCATTTCAAAAGGACGATTTTCTTAGTTCAAGAGAAGAAATCTGTTTATCCAAAGAGTTGGAGAAATGCTTGATACACTATGACTAGTAGCTATGTGAGACTTCCCGTGCGTGAGACTCCTAGCGCGGAAAAATAACAGGCATACCCACTAAAATTGCACCCCGAAAAAGAGCTGCGAAAATCGCCGGGCTTTTTTAGACCGAGTGTGACGAGTACTGCAACCACACGATATTAAAAAGCCTTCTATAGCTCCCTTCGCGATGAACGCAATTTAGAGTAGCCAAAAATAATGATTATTGCTCGCTGTCAATTTTTTTTGCCTGTCCGTCGATAAAATACTACTTCTGTTCCTATATTTAGGGCAAAAAATTCGAAAATCGTGCATGTATTACAAAAATATATTTTTGATTTGTAATTTGAATTTTTGAATCATTTTTTTTATTTGATATACAATGTCATATGCACCATTCGCAGATTATTCGTCAAAACTTGATACATACATACATACATATATATATTTTTCTATTAAAGCGATCAATTTAATACTTTTTTTACCTTATAGTACTCGATAATACCTATAATTTAACGGGCTTAGAACCTTAAAATATCAATTGTTCACTTAGTAAACTAATGGTCATTATAGCAGTCTTTTTATTGTAGGTGTTTTACGG
>UCOJ01001637.1:0-24770 GCA_900474305.1 Cecidostiba fungosa
GCACTAAGTACAACAAATATCTGCATTGAAAACAAAAAAAACGTGAGTGTTGTAACAACCGTAAAAGCAAATACTACAGGTTCCATAACATCAACAATTCGTTAAAAAGAAAGCTTTGCTACTCCCACATGAGAGTAAAAAAAAATGCTTCTCGACAAACTTAATCATCTCAAAAATTCATTTCGCATATAACCGTCACGCGAGACGCAGCGAAAAGAAACTCGAGACAGGAGTAATTAAGCGAGACACGATGGCTGCAGAGGACATACGAGCTCAAGGGGATTTTTTACCAAGCGTCCGGTTCTTTTAATGAAACTAGATAATGTCCGAGAGATCTGTGGAACACACGCGCGAGTCGCATATAATTTAATGCTGGAAAACCTCCGGAGAGTCGAGCTCTCGAAACTTATGTCAATTGAAAGCTCATTCCGAGTACGTGAGCTCACGTATATAGGAACGTGGCTGATGAGGATTATTCTGAGAAGTTTTTTGGGATGATTAGGGTGAAGTTGGAGGTGTAGTTTAGTGGACTTTATGGTGTAGATAACTGCATGAACTGACGTAGGATAAAGTGCATTTTTTTTGCTTGATAATTTTTTACGACTTTTATTAAGCTTCTCACTTGTAACAATATTGAATAAGATCTCTAACAAAATAATTTGAATCTTTTAAAAGTCACGTCTATTAGAGACTTTTAAAAGAAGTTTAATCTTAGGTATTGCTTATTCTCTGAAGCTTACACAAATTTTAAGTATACAAAGTTCTGTAAACTGACACAAAGGATTTCATTATTCGTTTACGCCAACTGTGCAACACAGCCAATTAGCCAACAACAAATCCTTTCATCCAATACGCACCTGACCGTCGGTACATCCGCGATAGTCCAACTTTTTTAATCTCAAATCTTCTTCCAGCCCGCGGCAAAAACAGCGATTTTTATCCACTATATACAGCTGACTAAGAATGTCGGGAATGCAGATGTTTAAAATCCTCGAAATTCGAGAAACAGCGTTCTCTCTCCCTCTCAACTCAAATAGCGCCTAGAGCGAAGTTCCGCAACTGGCCAGCGCGCAAAATCCAATTCCGGCAAAGCTAATATTCGCAACAAGCGCCGCGGCGAGAAATTCACGAACTCGTCGGCTGAAGGGAAAGCCTTATCAAATAAGGAAAACGCTCGAGTCTCTTTGTGTATCAGAGTGAATTTGTGGCGGAATAGCGGGACGATAACATTGGCGCTAATTCTGACAAGTGTGATTGATGCCTTGCGATGCTCTCGGGAGATTCATGTAAATTAGGATCGTTGGCGAGTGAATTTTTTTTTTCTTACGTTATCCGTTCGATCAGCGAATGATGTTTATCAATCAAGCTATTGTAATCTAATGAAATACAGTTATAATTACAGTTTAAAAAACGTGTATGTATATTATGCATGAAGCAGAAAGCTCGAAAGCTGTCAAAGAACAATGTTCCACCAAAAGCCAATTCGCAAGCGTTATATATATTTATTTCTATAACAAGCCTCGTAATACCATAAGCTCGACTAATAATTCCATTCACTATTCATTCATTGTCTTTTTATAGAATTATCCTCTCGGGTCACGATTCTTCTGCGCGAGCTGTTTTTTTTTGTTAATTACCCGTTTTGGAAAAAGAAATATTTATGCTCGTTCGAAAAGGTGCGCCACTCGTTAAAGGCGAATAATATAACCACGAACCCCACCCAAACTTTCACCCCTGTTTCGTGTTAACCTACATCCCCTCATGGCGTATATGTATGTTAATTCATCGCACACATTCCTAATTCTTGAAATACAGAAAAGAATAATTTTTGTAAAAGGCGCGACCGCGCGCGTATTTTTTTTTCTTGAATAAAAAAGCTGTTTGTCAACTTTTTACGTTCGAGCGAATTGTTCGACGTTTCGAGCTTTTCCATTTGGCTTCTGTGAAAGGGTCGCTTTGAAAATTTTTACTGGCCGCCCGACAACACCAATTTGGGTGTGTAAAGCTTTTTCTTTCAATTTTTCAAAATTGCGCTCTTCGGATGCAGCTTGCTTAATTACAGGTGATCGTGATAGTTATATATAAAGTCGAATAAAGCGGTTGTTTGATGCGACGAACTTATGTTTAGTTTCGGAGCTTATAATTGTTTCAGACGTCACTTTCTTAATAACGACATTATTCAATTCGCGTTTGCCGCGTATAAAGATAAACAGGGAATACTTATGATTTTCAAGGAAATTGAAGTCTTGCTTTGAAGCTTATAACCGCGGCATTCCGAGTATAAATTATGAATCGCCTTGAAATGAGCCACTGAGAGAAAAAGCTGCCTCGATTTCAAATTCACATAGAAATGCGCGTCCAAGTTGTTTCGGATATCGGAATATTTGAAATCGTTCCAAAATTCTTTTTTTCCTAATATATTACGTAACGCGTTTCGTGCTTTGCGTTGTATACACACCACACACTTTCAATTCTTAAGCCAAATTTAGAGATCAGGTCAGCGATATTTCGTCGTAAAAATGCGTCACGTTATTATACTTCTGATCGGCCGTAAAAGCTTTACACGAAAACAGGCTGGCTTTCGATTGAAATGAGATTAGCAGCGAGATTTGAAGATAAGAGCAAAGCTTTTTGCGTAGGAAACTTTGTGTCGTGTATTTTACAATTTTAACCCGGATCTCCACTTTATTTTTCCTTGTTTTTCATATATAGGATCAAGCTCAAAGCTTATTACCAAGTCAAAAAGATATCACCGTGTGTGATGAATTTTAATTAAAATTTCCTTCGATTCAATTGTATTAGCACCTATGCACCGCAGCAAAACAAAGTCTATCCCTCAGCAAAAACTAAAAGAATAAAACCCGAAAGCAGCTTTCACACAGCCTATATATCCATCCCCAGAACTCTTTCTTCCCCGGAAACCACAACTGACCCACTAAAGCTCTCTCTCCCTCGCGCATTCACAAGCTAGTATGTATAGCCTCACCTCTCGTCCAAGCCAAAGGCAACGGCGTCGGCATCAAGCAATCAAAATCAAGCTGGCTACGCTATATGCTAATCCCCGCCACCTTCTCCCTAATCTCACGCACATTGTGTACACAGCCGTCTCTATATACATATAATATAATCAAATCTCTCAGTCCCTCTCTCTCACACACACGCAATGTACAAAGCTGCGCACGATGAAAGCTCGATATATACATATATATACGTGACAAAGTAAGCTCGGTGGTATAGTAAAATCGTGCTTGCGTTAAATGTATACAATATATATGTAATAACACGTATGCGATCAGTATGCAGCGACGTGGAGACGTTATTTTGTCGTATCATTACCATGGCACTCGGCAGGAGAAGGCACCGGCCGGATCATATTTTCGGCGGCAGCGGCGAGCCGGCCGCCGCCGCAGCCCCGCACGCGGCCAGCCGGATTATACCGGCGGTTCTGATGCCAGCTCTGCTACTCTTGACGTCTTTCCTCGGATGGAGCTTCTTCTCCTCCTCGTCGTTGTTGCTCGGTTATGTGTGTGTCTCTGCTGACGGTCTTTTTCGACACTGATTTGCGCGCTTCTTACGGGGTGAGGGGGGGGGGTTAGAGCTTTTACGCGATGATCATTATTATCATTATTATTTACGATTTTAGGTGCGAATTTTGATTTAGTAAGATTTAGCTATTTTATTCTCTCTCTCTCTCCCTTTCTGTCATGTAACACCAGCACAGAACCCAAAATGCACCAGCAGCAGCAGCAGCATATGTTTGAACCGCACCACACAGAGCTTCTCTTGGAAACACTCGCGAGCCGATTCTCCACTCTCTCTTTCTCCCGAGGCCACGTCGTCTTTTCTTTCAGGCTCTCTTTCTATAACCAACGACGACGATGACGACGACGAAGCACTTGGGGAATACAGTTGTGTAAGGAGGAGGAAGAGAAAGAGAGAGAAAGAGAGAGGAGGAAAGCAACGCGCGTCCGCGCGGCCTGACGCTCCCGACAGGACTACTGCTGGTGAGAGAAGCGCGCGAGCGCCACTGCCTTGTACCCTCCCCTCCTGTAGTGGTTCTACTGCTGCTGCTGCTGCTGCTGCTGCTGGTGGTGGGACACAACCCCGTGTGCGCCAGCGCTAGTCGTGCGAGAGAAAGAGTGTGAGAGAGAGAGAGAGAGAAAGAGGATGGATTCGATGGACTACTGTGTGGCTTGTTTTATTTGACACTTTTTTTCGGACTGGGGGATTTTCGGCTTCTTCGATGCTGCTTCAATTTCGTTCCAATCTAAGGGCTTGATTCTCTTGTCTTCTCTCGGCTTGCGAGTCTACTGGATTTTTCTTTGGTTATTGTTTCTCCGATTTTATGTGGCTTCTTTTTCTTCATTTTCGTCGGTAATGTCTGCGGTATACGACGTATGGGATTCTCGTACGAGTCAAGGACACGCATTATTATGGAAATGTCCGCTTTATATCCTGCGCCATCTTGCGGTGTTTTTGTTTAAAATAAAATTTCCCTTCGGTATGCCAACGATATTTCCCAAAAGGATTATATATTATAGAGCAAGTAGAAACATCCAGGTATGGTCAGCCAAGCAAATCTTCAGCGTCCAAATCAGTTCGCTAGCAATTGAAAATATTTCCCCCCCCATAAACACGGCAATCCAGACGAAATAAAGCTTCTTCATCTTCTTCTTCCCATTCACAAGAAAAAGCAGCACGACGCCGTCTCGAAATCGTTATAAATGAGTCCATATCCACATAAAAGCCTGCCATCGCGTCGCCCTTCTAATTTCCCCCCCATCCCTCATTTTCAATATCTCAGCCCCTTTGTTCCTAGCTCGCTCGCTCGCGCGCACGCACGAATTCCCGCTGGCTACACCACGTCCTCCGAGAAAATCCGAGCAGTCTCCCTCCCCCCCTCTCCTCCCCTTTAACTCCCTCGCAACGTCCTTGCGCTGCTCTCCGTCTCTTCGATGATGTGCGGGAGAGAGAGAGAGAGAGAGGAGAGGGCTATACTACTGCCCGAGGGCAGCCACGCGATCGTTTCACCCGTCGACACACAACCGAGCGAGAGAGAGAGAGAGAGAGAGACGTGGCTGCAGATGGATATCTCGCTCTATAAACCCCCTACCACTTCGATGCTCCCACTCTCTCTCTCTCTGAAAGCTTTCTCTCTGTGTGTCTCGACTTCCCCTCGCTCTGTCTTCTGTGTATATGCAGCTTCGACTTTCAGCTATTCTGATATGTGCAGATATATGTATCACTCCGGTCGTTTGGATATATGTTTCTTCTGGATTGATGGCAGATGCTGTAATACTCTCGGAGATATTCTATCGAAGCTTTCCTTTTTGCTGCTTGCGAGATGTGTAATATAATCGAAGAATCGATATATTTATAGAGCTTTTGCATGGATGGAATTATAAACTATTTCTTCTTGATTAACGAACGAAAATAAATAAGCTGCACGATTTGAATAAAAGTCCTTACACGGGATTCCTCTCACGTAGTAGTGAACGTCTCGCGCCGATCTGTTTTACGGGACATGTTAATGTCGCCGCCAGCAATTACGGTAATTGACGTTGAATAAAGGGATCCTTTGAGGCGAATCGAATTTGCGTGCAAGCGCGCGCGCGCGTATAGCGGCTCTGCGAAAAATAAAAGACCGACAGGAAATTAGCTCACGACGTTGCCGCAAGGGGCCTTTTGTTTTTTCCAAGCTTTTTATTTGGAGAACGTTTGTTCTTCTTATATACTCTGTGATGTATTATATTGACTCCGCGAAAAGAGCGAAGCTTCATCAGGTTGTACATTACACCACACAGCGTCTTCTTTGATTTACACGACGTAAGCTTTTGAAATGCATCAAAAGCATATCTGAATAATCGAGACTTTCAATCAGCGATCAATCAAGCCGTAAAAAAAATCGGCTTCTTAAAGCCCTCCATTACAACAACAGCAGTATCGTCACCTCTAAAAAGGATCGAAAGCCTCTCGACACCCCTCCGTACAGCGTCGAATCCATCACTCCTACAAACAAGCAGGAGCCCCGCGCATTTGTAAAAATAATTCCCCCTCGGCTCTCTCTTTCTCTCTTTTAATGCGCTCTCATTCCCCCCGGGCTGTATAGTAGTGCAGTATAAGCCACTCGAGATAGTCTCTTTCTCTCTCTCTTCCCTAATGTACGGAGTTGTGCATCTCACTGGCTGCTTTCGCATTCGCCGGCATGTATATGCATATACTTTTCTTCTCTCTTTTTGCGTCGTCGTCTTTTTCTTCTTCTTCTTTGTGTCTGGCTGATGCTTTGTGTACAACGAAGACGTTCTCTGTATGTGTGTGCGTGCCAAAATTGCTCTTGTTCAATGGGGTAAGCTCGGAGAGACGTGACTCATGGAGGAGGAGAAGGCATTTTTTATGCAAATAGTCGGGGGGCGATGACGTGACGCTGGAATGCTTTTTGGGATTTTTCTGCGGGGGCATTGTGTACTCTCTTATGTCTATGGACCACTCTTGGGAGTTAAGAGAATTGTTTGCTGACTATACTGGATTCAGTGCTGAAAACTAGACTTATTTTACTGTAATACTTGGATCGAAGTGTTTTACTGTTTTCTTTGACTTTAATAATTAGGAGTAGATATTAATCTTCAGTGGTAAACTGATTATCGGCGCATAGCTATATGTTTACCGATAGCAAACCGCAACGACGTTGTTTATTATTTGCACAAGATCCAAGATCGAAGATTTCAGTGGTTAATTGAAGCATAATTTCCGCAGTCCGTTCTCGAATTAGTCCTGTTATTGGATTTTCCCGTTTCGACCGCACAGAGCCGGCGGCCGTTATGTACGAGAAGGAGAGAAAGAAAGAAAAATAAAAGCCCACGAAACTTAAGAATAACGCTTGCCGAGCTTGTTACACGGTATGTATTCTATCTCTATCTTCTTCCTCCTCTTCTTCTTCCCCTAAAAGGAAATCTGTCTAAAGAAAATAAATTAGATTCTCCTGAGCTTTATCGAAGGTCGTAGCCGACGTAATGTACTTTTGTTACAAAGTAAAAAGTTGTTTGTGTTGCCTCTTCCTCTCGTTATTATTATATAAAATATAACGAAATAGGACCATCGTTAGCTCGATCAGTTCTGTTTTTGTCATTCTCGAAAGACGTTAATTCTCGGGAAATCCCAGTCTTGGAAGTTTACGGCACAACTTAAATAACTCGGCTTTAAAAAAAAAAAGAACTTTGCTCCGAAGCCATTATATTAGACGGTAAAAAACGTTTAATGGTTCTTTTTCAAACACACTGCATTGCGGGATCCATTAATTTACTTAGCAAGAAAATTATCTAATAATTTACTTTATGCGACTGAAATTCACGTTTAATGAGCTTGCGCGCGAGTTGTGAATTTAATGCTTGATTTTGTTGATGCTATAAATGTATACGTTCATTATAGAGTTTCAAAAGTTGTATGAGATGATGATTGCAGTAGCTGATTCAAAACTGTGTCTCAAGTTTTTAGAAAATGTTTCGTTAGCAATGTAAGTTTCTGTAAATTCGAGAAAATGCTGGAAAGTTGCTTTTTCTTGACAAGATCTTCCATTTACAAGGTTTCGATTTTAAAAGTTCTTTTTTTAATATGGAAACTTCTGCAAGAACTTTTACACTTTCAAAACAAAGAAGAGCCTTTAAACAAGAGCTGCAATTTTTAATGTATCTTACAACATTTTCCTTAGGTCAGTCGTATAAAATACCAGTCTATATACCTCTATAAGAGCAGTCGCAAAGCCTCGTAACGAATCTCCGGAATTGTCTTGGGAAAAAGCTAAACTTACAGCTCGAAATCTCTGGAAGAAGTATGAAATCCTCTCCATCCATCCGAAAAATTACGAAATCGTCGCGGCACTGCGACACTAGGACACGTTTCTCTATTTCTCTCGGTACTAGCGAAAGAGACCGAAATTCCGTAAATTTCTGCCAACTATTTTACAAGGCCGAAGGCTACTGTGTTTTTCTTTCTTTTTTTGTCTCTTTCGAATGTTACGACGTCCGTACAAAATTCACGCGATCTCGTGTTTTCTCAACGTTTGTTGTGAATTTTGTTATAAATGTATGCTTTGACTTGAAATATATGTTTTGAAGTTCTATGCAGGTATACCTCATCCGTCATTTATATCTTCATTATTTTTCAAAGTAGGTCTTACTTTTTAAAAAAGATTGAACAATGAATGAAGAGCAGTTACTCATAGTTTTAACCCTTTCGGTATAAGTAGAAACTTATGATATTCAACAAAATAATACTTATTCTTTATCACAGTCATTTTTTCATTCATATAAAATTAATCTATTGTATTCCGACTCACTGACACGACAGTATAATTAAAAAAATTCTAATTTTACATTGAAACCTGTGCAAGTTCATATTCTCTACGAAACCCCACAACGATATTGCGATACTACGTATCCCATTACATATATCCGGCTTCCCTCAAATAAAGCTCATCAATCCCTGAATATTTGGCTAAGAATCTACCTCACGTTGGAGTCATTAAAAATACAGCTCTCGGTCAAGTGTCTCAAAAAGAATCCCAACGCTTTCTAAAGACAAAGGAAAGACCAACTTCTTATACAGTCTCCTTTTTCCGGCATTTATCGGTCGCGCGATCTCTTCTACACTCCCGCGAGGATTTCCAGCTCCTTGCGGCACTTTGAAATTCAAAGGTGGAAAATCTCCCGGCCCCTATGAACTTTAGCGATCCCCCGCGAGCGAATGTGTACCTTGAGAAAAGGGATATTATCCCTTGTCTTTTTTTCGCGGCGATGAGCTGAACGGATCGGTGATTCGAATGATTTTTGCTTTAAAGATAATTTTTTACAGACTCAACAGAAATTTCATAACATTTTAGAGTATTATTAGACATGCCGTTATGAAAAGTCTTATTTTTCAAAGTTCGATTCGAAAAAAATTCGCACAAAGCCAATTTCACGAAAATTCACAATTTTGCAACTTAAATCAAATTTTTAGTCATGCCGCGAATGTGCAATGAAAGCTTCGAAGTAATCCACCGACAAACTTTGCTTTATATTATCACCTCGAATACAAAAGCGAAAGTCCTCCGAAAAAGAACTAGTTGAAAATCCAAATTTCCCGCTCTTCATGCAGCAAATATATTTGTCAAAATTTTAGAATCAAGGTGAGAATCGCTGTTCACGGCTACAGAAATAATCGGTTTAAAAGCTTTATAGGTATTATAGAGCGAAAAGAGCTTTCGCCCGACCTAATTTTCAACCCCATTATATTGTCGGATGGGATGGGACACATCTGAAATTTCGGGGTCTCTCAGCGCTTATTCGCGGGGACGAGGCATATTCATATAGGTAGAGAGATAAATCTTAGGATTCGCCGAGGGTATTGTGAGGAAATTAAGGTGTTCGTGTTTGCGAAGATTACGCCGTGTATTGTCCGATATTTCTATTGTTTTCGGGATTAAGTGGATAATCAATGTTTAATTAGTTTTTTGTTAATTACAAATTCTCTTTATTATGGGTTGCTAATTATGAATTATCGATATCTTTGTGAAAAGTTGAGAATGAAAGATGTAATTTATTTGGTCTCTATCGGTTGATTTCGGGTTTTAATTAATAAATAGCTGGAGCGTGAAATACTTTTAACTCGAAATTAACTTTGACGGAAAGTACGTGGATTACCAGCGACAACATTAATCCTGAATTCAGTTTCAGCTCCAGAATTTCCAGTTCATTAGCTATATACTAAAACTTACTTATAATAAGTGCATCCCGATCAGAAATTCTAATTTCTCTTTGCTCGCATTTTCACAACTGACAAAATTGTACGTTATCCTAAATCGAGGCCAAGCGTATGCACTGGTCTATTGATCTTGAGAATTTTACATTCTTTTATCCTTTAGAATTCCACGAGTTCGCGACTAGTTATCCTCAAGATACTACTTTAATCTTCTCATATATTTACAATGAAAAAGACACAAGATTGTCCAAATCCAAGCGACTTATTCCCCTCCTCAAAAAAAGCTCGCCACCTCTGCGAAAAGCGCTCCGTTTAATTTCGCCTTTTATTAGGGGTACACACGACCGCCTCGGCTCTTTATTTCGTCGGCAAAATTTCTCGCCCGAGTAATTAACAACGTGCCCGCATTTCTAAGCGTCGTCGCTGGCGAATCGGCCAAATTGAAAATAATAAAAAACGCCGAGAGAGAGAGAGAGCTGGGCATCTCTTCAACACCTCTTTTTCATTTCTTTCTCTCTACTGTCCTCTCGGCGTCGTATTCGCGCATATAAAGCTTCTCGTGACTCGCGGCCATAAGGTGTTAAGGGGTGGATTTTCCCGAGAATTGTTTTTCTTAATTTCCGGTCGGAGAACCCGGGCAGCTCTGTGTAATTGACGAAAAATATTTAATTTTAATTAAAGCCGAGTTGGAATAGTCGTTCCTTTTTTATCTTATCTCGGGAATTAAGCTTGTCGCTAATGAAATATGGGGAGAAGGAGTTTTGAGACTGATTAATCCGGGGCGTATCTTTCTTTTTTTTTAGGGAATTACTGAAACAACCTTGAAAATTGTTCGAGTAGTTTAACAGTAATAATAATAATTTAATTCACAAAAATTAACTATAGCAACGTTGAAAAATACGTTAACAAACGATAGTAATAATTCAAATGGATATTGATCAAATACAAAGAAATGAATACAAAACAGTGAAGCAAGGAAATTTTTTATCATACATCTGGAAAAACAAAACTATCGAATTACGCAAATACCACGTCATGCGGGTCTCGCAGCAGCTTTTAATCGAGATGAACTCGTGCTCGACTACAATTAACTAGCAAAAAAATTTCTCGTTACCGCGGCCGTAACGAGATGCCCGCGAAAGCTCTCTTTTTTTCGCGCGAGTTTCTGGCATTATCGGACGCACATGTGTGGCTCGAACGAGTAATTACAATTAGACGCCATAAATATCTCCGTAGAGAAATAGGAGGAGCCATTAAACGAGGCGAACGATTAAAAAATTCCCAGGTGGGAAAGAAGCGACGGCGGAATAGTCGATGCGAGTAACGGCTGACTGGACTCGGACTTTATCTACTTCGGGCTATTATTTTTCTGACTCTAATTTAGTCTTTCATTTGTTACACTATGTTATTGAACTAGTACACTATGGGTAAGGTAGCAACAATCATTGAAAAAAATTAAATTTTAATACATCTGTTACTATACATCTCAATAAAAACATATTGATCCCGAAAATCCTATACTATTCCATCAAATGGCCGTCAGTCCGCACATACCGTATAAGCCCGAAACAGCCCCAAAATTCCAAATACGATATCAAGCACATAACAGTTCAAAAATATCACCTGCCGTTAACTCTCTTCCATATAATACCACACATGTTCCAAAAGTACTCTACATAATTCAACGGCACACGTAAGGTCTCATCCATTTCGCGTCACAGCTGCAGCAGAGAAAATCCTCTCCTTGTTCCCCCCCGAAAAAGGCGAAGAGCGGCAATAAATACGTCGCGGCGATCCATTAAATCCCGGCGAAATGAAACCGTTTCGAAGAATGAAAAAAAAAAAAGTGCAACACACAGAGAGAGAAAGAGGAGCGAAGGTCGCGACCCATTAAATCTTCGCGAAATGAAAAGGGGCTCGATTAAAATTCTCTCCGTCGACGTCGAGGCAATAAAAATCCGGCCAGCCGCTGCTCACGTTTGCGGAAAGCTTTGATGGCTTTTTTTACGCGGATGCGACGAAATCTCGGAAGAGCCTGCGGATCTTTGGCAGTCAGCGAGTATTCGCGGATCTCGAGGATTTGGCCGACGGACGAGTGACTGGTCAAGAATTGGAAAAGGGAATGAACGAGATTTTATCGGGTTTTTTTTTACTGATGGAAAATATTGTTTCGAGAGTAGCTAACAGTCTGCTACTGGATTAAAAGCAAAAACAAGCTACAATCAATCATCCGAGCTTACTATTGATATTACGTAAAATCAAACGGTATATACAGAAAATTTTCAAAATTATTTATGCAGAATAAATTTACCGAGCGAAATGCCCTTTAATCCCACACAGCTCTCGTCGAATGATAAAACGTATATTCAGCAGAGCGACGTTAATTTATATATATCGAGGAAAATTCGGGAGCGCTGCATCTGCGAAACAAATCAAAACGGCAGAGTATAATCAGGACACCGGCAGTAATCGAAGCAGTAGCAGCAGCAGCAGCAGCAGCAGACTCTGTCGCTTGCCAAAGCGCACTTTATTTAAGCTCTTCTCGTCGGCTAAACGCGAAAGGAAGTTTTCGTCCTTCTTGTCACGTTTATCTCTCTATGCTTCGCAAGCACAAAACGTCAAGGATGCAGTAACTACGTGCGATCCTCTCGGTACACGATTCACAGCTGCCGCCAAGAATGTTCTCTCCGCCTATTCACTCTCTTCCGATTCCTTCTTACGTATACATAACATACGCTCCATTTCCGGCCTCGACTATATCATATGTTTCTCTATCTCTATCTTTCTCTGCTGGCTCCAATTTCTATATCTCTCGGGAAGGGGCGTTTCATTTTCTTAAGCAGGTTGCTTATTCATATTACGACGAGCTACTGCGGATCATCTCATTTTCATTCCACGGATGATACACTCGCGACGTGTATTATATGTATTTATTATGAGCAGACGGATTGACGACATGCACTACTACACTATTTCGACACAAAGTTTTAATTTGCCATTTTTATAGCACTAGAGTAAAATCAATTCGTCCAGGATATTTTACTCCGGTGTTCTAAAAGTGGCAAATTAAAAGAGGCCTTTTTTGAGTTATTGTGCTAGTCTTCGTAGGAAGCGACGATATAGTGTTGAGAAGCCGATAAGGGTCTGAAAGGCTTTGAAGTTTTCGCGTGTATGGTAATTGAATCAAGTTACAAAGGCGCTTTTGTGGTGCTCGCGCGGACGAGTCTATGGCTGTGCTGGGAAAATTGAGTTGGTTGAGTTTCGCGGAGGAAATAGGGATGGTTTTTCAGGAAGTATAAGAAAGTTAATTATATTATATACCCGCGGTATGCGGGGCTATTCAGAAAATGAATAATAGACATGACGTTACCGGTATCTGGTAGAGGAAGATGATTGCGTAAGCGTTCTCTATTAAAAAAGAAAAAAAATCTGTTTTTCCATTTCAAAGGTTACGACGTTGAGAATTTAGCGTATACAATTACGGAGATAAGAAGCGGTTGGAATAAGGGATGAAAAATGCCTTTATTTATCTCTCGTAATGCTGAACGAACTCATAAATATATAAGAGGTGTAGCAGTCGGACATTTATACGGCATACAAATGAGAAAATTCAAAAAGATTCTTAAAATTCAAAAACGCGGAGTACACCGTATATATACCGAGTAATAATTCCTCCACGAGCATTCTTTTTTAAGAGAATTTTTGCAAAACGATACTAAAGTATATAAAGACTCTCTATTACTTGATGAACATCTTTAAATTCCAGACCAGTAAGCATAAAATAAAAACGACTTTCGTAACAAAGCAATGATCGTACAACATCCCACACACACACAAACCTCCTCCTACTCCCCTTTTCTGGAAGCTCTCACAAAGAGCTTGCAGAGACAGAAATAGGCGTCCGAGAGCTTCACGAAATTGCAGGTGACGAAGCAAAGCGTCGCCTAAATTTTATATGCGGTTGCGTTGGAGGCGGTTCCCCCATTAAACAGGCCCCCTTTATTGCCCGGCGAGTTTACGGGCCGCAATAACAGCGTGAGAGAGCGAGATGTTTGCGCAGTTACCCGCAGGACTTTCTTGTCTTCCGCGAGGCTTTAGTTGATACGGTAAACAAGGCCGAGTACGACTAAAGCCGACGTTTCGAATAATCGCGGGTTATATGCGCGGTTTCGTGGCTTTTGGTATTCGGGGTCAAGAGCTTTTTTACTTTTTGAATGAGCTTGCGGGAATGATAGCCTGGCAATTTTTATTTATAGCTTATAGAGAAGCAAGACCTGTACACATGTAATAGCTGTCTATAATCACGGTGATCGATTTCAAGCATACGGCTAGAGTCTATTTTCATCGCAATTACTTTAAATGCCCTCAGTCTAGGTTGTATACTCGTACTGCACACTCAAAGGTGACAATCGATAAGAATCTCGGTATAATCAATAAAAGAGTCACATGAAACAGTTCTTTCGCTATATTTTAAATCATATTTCCTCTACAAACCGTGTCTTTAAAAATCTCGAGATCCCAAATCTATATAACCCCCAACTTTTTTCACGAATCACCCTAAAGATGAGCCTTGAAATATCCAGTCATCGCTAAAATCCACAAGCCAATAACCTATTCACCCTCTTTTCCATGTGGCCGCAATAAAGTCCGCAATTCTCTTTCCACCCCCACAAAGCAAAGCAAACATACGCATCATAGCAGGACCATTTCTCCCAGACACATCGGTCTTTTATATACTCATACGCGGAATTCCCCGTAGAGCCGCAGACAAATGCACTTAGGATTCAGCGAGTTATGGAAATTCATACTGTTCCGCCATTCGTGCGCGGGATACTTTATTAATTCGCTCGGTGTGCACTTTTACGGCGCCGCAGCAAAATAGGAAGTAATAACGCCGAGGCGATTCGAAATTGACGCTCTCCGCATTGTGACGCTCTCGGGAGACGACGAGGATTACGGCGTGGAGTTTATAAAGGGAGTATATGGAGAGAGTGGTGATGCATGAATTGTTCGCCTGGAGTTTATTTTATTTACTGCGAGATCTTGTCGTTTGAAAGTTTTTAGTTCTACGCTTGGTTTTGGACTCAATTGAAAAAGAAGGAGAAAAGCTTTGTCGTGTCGCGATTACACAGATAGTTTTAAATTCGTTGGACGACTTCGTTGGCTACAAACTTTTAATTTCAAGTACTTCGTATAACACACGGGTAAATTACAAATTCTGCGCGGTGTCTCTAATTTTCTGTTTTGACGATATATGCGCAGAATTTTTACACACATTTTTTCGTCGTTGTGAAATAATCGTGCTCTACTTCAGTTTATTGCCATGTCGGGGTATGAAAATAATAAATTCCATTACGATACCAAAGATGAAAAACATTCTGCGAAGTATCTCAGCAATGCGGCACTATAAAGGAATTTCTACAGCAGATACTGCCGAAAAATTGTGGCTCCAAGAAGCAATGCTTCATGTTACGCAAACGCAAATAAAAGCCGGGCCGGCGCAATGCAATACAACATTTTTCTATTTTACGAAGCTACGCTCGCGTGAACAGCGGAAATTCGGCCAACCTTTTTTTGACATATAATGTTTTATTTTTACAAAAAGTTATTTCGAGAGCTGAAAACGAAACCTTATTACAACAGCGCAGATTAAATTCAAAGTACGCGAGAGCGCAGGTGCGCGGAAAAAGAGGAATTTTGAAAAGAGCGTAGACGCGAACATTAAATTATACGTTAATTATTTAAGCCCTTATTTTGGCGTGATATAATGACTAGAATGGACTTGTTAACGACTGCGTAAACTTTCGGTACACGTAATTTTCCTAATTGAATTTACGATGCTATTACAACGCGAAGTATCGGGGTGTCGTATCTTCTATCGACACTTGCATTATTGAACAATTTTTTCAAAATTGGGTTAGCGTCAGACGCTTCTCTACTGCACGCATAGACGTTTATAAACAAAATCAATTAAGCCCCGACAATCAATAGCAGCGGCCACTACATACACAATTAATAAAATTTATTATAGCCACGCACTTCTGAATGAACTCGTGCCCAATTGACTCGGTCGATAGGACAAAGGAGAGCGAGTAGAGCCGCAAAAAGTAGCCACTTTTAGTCTCATCTCTCTCTCGAGTCAAGGTTAAATAAGTGGGAAATGGCGTTTAATTGCACTCGATATAAAGGTGCGCGCAAAACAAAGGGGAGAGAGATGCCAAGGTTCAGCGCGTAAATAAGAGACGACGCTGGCAGGCTTTTTCGTTCTAATGAGATAATTACGGCATCACCGCCTAGAGGCAGCTCTCTCTCTCTCTCTTCCATAATAATAACGTTTTCCCGAGGTTCTCTCTGTGTCTCGCGCTTCTTTAGTCTTAATCTCGACGTAATCAGATTTCCGATGCGCTCTCCGAGAGCTCACGCGATTCCGGCTCTTTCTTCTCTGATTATGTGTACTCGAGCTGGCCGTTGTTATTTTTTTCTTGCGGTGTTTGCTCGGTTGTCCTGGTGTACCTATATAGCGGAGAGTTACTTTGTTGGCTCGCGGGAGAGCGAGATTTGGTTTAGTTATGAGGTTCGTTTGGCTTTTTGTATAATATAATGGAGAGAAAATTAGAGTCGTATAAGTTTGAGAGTTTTACGGAAAAATTTGTTTTTACTTTGATTATCTCGCTCATATGTTGAAAGTCTAGGCGTATAGTTTAGTGATTCTGCTTCGCGCGCTATAAAAGTTCATTTATATAACGATATACGTATAATAATTTAATCAACCTAGTTTCCAAGTAAATCAAAATTCTCTGGATAGACCAACGACATTCCCGTTGTCGACAGCAATTATTTCTGGGAAAACCACTTAATCCAAAATAGTGCGCAGCAACGAAATGTTCGCCGAAATCGGCTGAAGTCCACACAGAACCTGCAACGCTACCACACGCCACTCCACAGGGAACTCCTCTCTTCAAAACAAGCCACTCGCGGCAAACAAGTCAAGCTTCCCAAGAATCTCGTCAACGATATATATATGTACATACACACACAAACCCATACTATAGAGAGATCCTCTCGTATATACGCCACGTATACAAGCTCGACTGGCCTATTCGCGATGAGAAGGAGAGGCCACTTGGCTGCGCGTAATTCCGCGGTGGACGCCGACAGCGGAAATTCGCCGGGCGAGTCGAGAGCATGGGTAAACAGATTTTTTCGGGGCAAAGATCCTTGGGAGAATTCGCCGCAGCTGTGTGCTACTATCGATTTCTGATTTATGAAAATTCATGAGATCCGCTGTTTGGCGAACTTTGAAGCTTTGCTGTACAATGTATATGAAGGAAGGGACGATTATTGATTGGTTGTTGGCATTCGACAATTAGTTTTAGTGTGTTGTGTATATTGGAAGTTTTATGGCGATTGCTGTAGTGATATTTAGAAAAGATTGATTACGCTTCGTTTATTTATCTTCATATATAATTTCACATCTGACTTGTATTGATTTGTGAAATTCACTAGTAATTCAATAATATAGCATTTCTGCTAAAAGGAGTCTAATGCACTTCTCTTGAAAATAGAAAATTCGCATTAACTACGTCCCAGTATATTCGCCGCAAAAAAGGAAAGTCCGACTGACTGAACAATGATAAAAGCCATAACCGCGAATGGACAGCTCATTCTTTCGTGATCATTCGCTCGTCCGTATATATTCGTGTTCGCGTTTTTTTTTTTGTTCCCTCCCGCCCCAAAATGTAATCTTTCGTCAAACGAGTCCGGACTCATTGTTATACGACTCCACATGTCGTCCATTTCAACCCATTAACGCTCAGCCAAGCACCATTATTTTTTCGCATTCACGGGAGCAGCCACTTTTCATTGTCGGACTTGCGAGTGGATTTCGATAAAAAAAACCCCGTTTTTTCTCCACTTATTCGCCAACTGATAAAGTGCGAATTCGGGTTTTTACTTCTGGATGAATTATTTCTCGATCACATGTTAAAAATCGTCGTCAGCATCGAGTGATTTATAAGGAGAATATATGTCACACCTCCATCTCACTAATTTCTCCTCACGGCGACTCACGCTAATGCCTATTCAAGAGCCAAAAGTAATGAAGCCCACGTATCGATGTCTATTCTAATGAACCTTCGCTCAGGTATTCAAATTAGTTGTGGCCGCTTTCTTCCGCTAAATTGTAGCCGAAGCTTTTCGACCCTCAACCTCGACGAGTCGAGTCTTTGGATCGTGTATTGATTTAAATCTATAATATAATAGAGTCCAATGAGAAAATTTCAAAAGAATTAATTTCGAAGCCACTGCACGTATTGGAGTAATGGACTATACCAATGCGCAATATGAATCATAATGCGTTGCAGTTTTCGCATATATTCCAATAAGTCAACAGTCGATTTCAAACAGGATATTATTGAAAGTTTGCCACAAAGCATCTCTTGAAAAGCTCTGTGCGCTCTAAAAAAAGGTGACTTTTATACTTCGCGCATAATGTTTCGTCGTTATATATTTACAATATTTGATCAAATAATACAGGAGCTTCCTTTGATTTTCGGAAAATTAATTTCCGATCGAGTGAACATAATGAGAATCGCGTATATGTAAATAAGGATATGTTTCTATCGAGCACAGGACGTCAAAATTATGCAAATAAATTTTCTGCCGCACACGAGCTGCCCGTTAATATTATAACCACTGCAGCACATATAGTCAGTGCGTTTAATTATAAACGCGATACTCTCGGTGAATAACAACGGGAAATCTATCTCGTCGCTATTTATACCAACTTGGATGATTCACTAGAGCCACAAAGTATCGACGAAATGAACTACAACGGTCGTTCATTCATGGAATGAGAACAAAATTTACTTACCATATCGATAAACATTATCGATCGAAATACCGTTTTCACGGAATTTCGAGCCAGTAATAAACTCAATGCAATGAAATACATAAGTATATATAACAACAGTATAATATATTGGCATAAAATATATAGCAATTATAAGCCGGTGAATTGTTAGCAGCCTATTATATAATAATAATATAGTGAAGAGGTGTAGAAAAAAAACGGGTACGTGTGTAATAATAAAAGTAGTGCCAGGGGATAAAAGTATATGTATATATAAAATCTCACAATGCTGTGGGTGGTTCAATCAATTTATTTCTCAATCAGTGAATTTCAAAAAAACCAGCGGCATAGAGGATATATAATAATGTATGCAAGAAGGTTAAATATACGTTTGTGCGAAGGATTTATATGTATAAATATCGAGCAGATCGAGAATGAAAAAAGTGGGGGGGGGTGTAGAGGGTCAACTATATCTATAGTAAAACACACAAGGCATTGGTGTGTGCGATGCACATCCACGACTCTCCGCAACCAATCTTCTAAGTAAGAGTCACTGCGGCTTGCCAAAAACGCGTGGAAAATCGAACGGGTGTATATGCGCGGAGGAGCTAGTATATAGTATTTATCTCTTCCGCGTGTGCGCGTACATATTCGTCCCTCGAGTGGAAAGAAGAGGCTTTGTTTTCTGTTTGTGTGCGAAATTTACCGCCGGTACACACGGTAAAGCTACTTGAGCCCGAGTGAATTGTTTTACTAGTATTTTGGCCACGTTATAACTTCTGGCGCTTCTAGCTTTAATGAAATTTTTTACCACTGCTGTGTATTCTATTCTGTATATACTATATAGAGATGAATTTAACTTATTGTTATTGAAAAAAAAATTCATTAATACAGTATAGGTTTTACACTTTTATTTCCCCTCGTTTACACAAGTTCGAGACGTCAGCTTAAAAAATATTCACAAAAAGCTCTCACGTGAATTAGAAACCGTATACGGTGTAAATCTTCGTGGAAACGTAAAATCATGATGTGATATCCCTGTTGGATCCAAGAAGCGATCTGTGGCATTTCACACACACACCCACACATACACTTATACAAGAGGTGCGGAGGGATCGCATAATATAAATCGAGCATCGTCTCAAAATGCAGGTTCTCTATATACGTTTACAATAATAATATATTATGCACTCGTTCAAGAATCAGTATGATAAAAAACGTGTGTCTTTTTTTCATAATATAAGGACGGGGCACTAAAAGTTTACGAAAGATATATACAATACAAGTGTGTGTGTATGGACTAAGCGAGCACGTGAGGCAGAATAATATATATATATATATATAAAAGTGAGTCTGTGAGAGTGGAATAATAATAAAGAAAAAGGCGAAGAACGGATGGGTTTGCTCGACTATCGCTTTTTTATTACACCATTAAAGCTGTGTAGACTCTCGTAACCTTCAAGTGTCATTGAGTTATAATGACGAGGAGATGAAAACTGTTATAAGCGTTTCTCAAAAGCAGTGCGTGAGTTTACGTTGAAGAAAAAGAGACACACTGCAGCGGTGACGGATTTTCGGTTTTCCACTCAGTCGTCGTCGTCTTTCGAAAGTCAATATTGTCGTGGGAACTTTTTCTCGGTCTATTTTCCGATTATCGATCGGCGAAACCTTTACCGAGTTTATATGGAGCCGAGAGTTAAGCCGGTCGACACGTTATATAGTGTGTATTTTCACGTTGCGAAACGGACAAGAGACGTTAATTAACGAGCGACGATGAAAATTTTACGTTTACGAGATGCCGGTGCTGAAATTGCGTTGAATTTATAGATTGTAATTTTTAAGCAAACTTCATCGCAGTGATCATCATCATCTGCGCAGACCTTTGAGCTTTGACGCTCTTTGAGCTACAAAATAAAGCCACGCGGCTGAGCCGAGGCAATATAAATTGAAAAAAAATATTGCTCGATACTTTGGCGAATTTCAGTGCTAATACAAGTTTTAATTAAAAGTAAAATATATATATACATACACGCTTTGATAACGTGCGAAAGGAAAGTTTTCGATACAGTTTCAATTTTGCGAGGGTGTACACGTGATGCTTAAACAACCAACGTTTGCTTTTGTGCGTTTATAGCAAAAACTTTATAAAAACACTTTATTAACGATTAACGATGCGTTGACTTAAAATTCAATTACCAAATGACACGGTTCGATATAAATCAAATTTGCGAACGCCTCACATTATGCGCGGCATCATGCGAGTCATCTGCTGTGAAAAATTGACGCCGGATAGTTTTAAAATATGACACACGCGAACGCCGGAAAATGCATGGATATGTATATCTATATCTCGGTTCAATATATGAGAATAACTTTCGTATTATATTTCCGCGACTGCGAAGGCGATCCCAAGCGTGAAGCCAATCTCGAATCTTGCTAGAATCTTATGAAATTGTTTCCAGCCTGCGCACACACGTTACTTTATTTGACAACAAAATCGCAAAGAGAATCATCGTCAAGCCAAAACCTCGAGTTTAACACCTCTGTCGGCAAAGACAGAGAGAACCTCGAGAGGAATGAAATTCGTTGTATATATATATCGAGCCGCAGCAGCCTCGTATTGGCCTTCGGTTTATGGCTTTCAGTTCCTTCTCTCGTTGAAAACTTCATCGTCGCTCGACCGTTTATTTCAGCTTGCAAAAAGCTCCTTCGTTTTCTCGCGAACTGCAGTATAGCGGGCGAAGCTATAGTAAATTTTTTCCCGCTCCCACACACCGCTCTGCGCTTTTATTGACGCGTGCAGCCAAGTGCGGCGCGAGCAAAAGCTCTTTCCGACTTTCGAGCCGCGCTGTATCCTCCCTCTCCACTTTTTTCTCCTTCTTTCTCACTCGCTCTTTTCTATCTCACGACGAACGTCTGCGAGACTCGTCGCGCCCGATCATACTGCTTCTGCTCTGGCTTTTATCGTTGTTTTTTTATCGGCGGAGTTTTTCGCGCAGTCGGCGAGGTTCTCTCTTTTTGGCTCGACGACTGGTACGCGTGATCTGTGTGTCTTTATTCCTGGAAGCGAGGTGAGACCGTCTTTTTTTTTATAGCTTTGTTTATGATGGTGTATTCAAACATTTTCAAATATGTCGATAAAGTTGCTTTCTTTTACCGATAATCTGTTTTACCGACAATAAATTAGTCGGTAGTTTATATTATAATTTGATCTTAAGCTACCAATTGCTGCGTCGGTAAAACAGTACTTTGGTACAGGAACTTCTTAAAATTAAATTTGCTTTACCAGAAAATTCTACCTCAACTTCTCGCACATACGAGCGTAAAATTACATGGCATATAACGACGACGACGACGCACGAGTTGCCCATATAATCCCGCGGCTGGCCCGAGGCACTTCGCCGATTCATAATGAGTTTAACACAAGTCTCTTGTCAGTTAAGCAAAGTTGGCGCGCTACTCCCCCTTGAGCGTCTAGACACCGAAAGCTCGCGAAGCATCACTATCTCGTCGACGATCGGATGTGTATCTGGCAGAGAGGATCTACCCTGATGTGCAAGTGTCGTCGTCGTATCATAGCGATGTTCGCACCGATGTGTGTACGAGATCGGATTTCCGGTCGACTGGTCACTGTAAAGGGGATTTGGGAGGTATTAACGCGAGCTATGTTTTTTTTTTTTTTTTTTTTTGGAAGGCTGAGGTCTACACACGCTGTGGCGCTACGATAGTCGATATGACGCATCCGTCATCGCGGCTTTTTTCTTTTTTTTTCTCGCATGGCTGTACGAGGAGGAGAAATTTCGTTGCTATATAGCAATATGTATCGAGAAGAGGAGATGAAAATGACGTGATTCATGGGGTAGAACGGAGTCACCTCTTAAATCCACGCGAGTTCAAATGGCGCGTAAACGCGCCTGCTAAGTTCAAGCCATAAAGAAGCACCATTAGTTTTCATGGGATACTGCATGCGCAGCTTTCGTATATTAAATGCACGCGTGTAGCAGCCCTTAACGCGCTGGCATTATTCGCGGTAGTCGGAATGCACGATAACTGCCGCGAAATGGAAATCTCTCCTCCTCGCGTACACCTCGCGTGTATATACAATATATATCAACTGCGTATCATTGGACAGCCAGCTCAAACTCTATAACGTACAGATAACCATCACACACCATTCCCTCAATCCAAAAAGTATACATAATAATATCTACACGATCGTGTTTGTGGATCTGTGTATAATATCTGTGTGTCTGTGGGATGTGTCTCAATATCAAGGTGTGTCTGATGCAATATCATCGCAGTGTCTCCGTCATGTGAATAATAGATTGAAGCGTGTGTGTCTTGGATTTGATTGATGCTTTTGGATGAAGTAAATTCCCCACCGCTTTGACGTAGTTGACGGTCTCGGCAGTGGCTTCGGTGAGAGCTCGACGAAGTCTCGATCTCCGCGCCTGGGCCAGTGTCCTTGGGCAGAGCAGGACACCTTGGCCACCTTGCTGTGAGCTGCTGCTACCCGATGCCGAACCGCCGCCAGGTTGCTGAAGTTGTTGCTGCTCCCGGTGCTGAGACGACGAGGGCGGCGGAGGCGTCGTTGCAGTCATGGGCGACGATTTGCACCACCATGGGTACTGCTCCAGGGGGGGTTTACGTTTTATTTTTTGGCCGTTTTTAAGTTAGGCTTGTAAGTCTAGGTGCTGGTATTATTATTATTCTTTGGTATGGTGTGGTATTATAGGCTGGTTTTATCGAGACGACAGTTTCGTTGTGATTTTTTAAATGTTATTTTAATTAATTGTACATACATAAATACTTCTGAGAGTTATCGAAAGGCTGTGAACAATACGAAACGATATTTTAAAATTTTAAATCACTGAAAAGATTCTATTCGCGTAAATCACGCAACGCACAGTATAAAAATAATACTGTCGGAATTTGATTTATTCAGTATACGTAATTGTAATTCACAGAGCGTCAACACAATGAAACCGTAGTCCCGATTAATATTCGCGAAGTATAATATTGTATATCTGGAGATAAATAATTGTGCCACATTGTACTTTTTTTCCATTTGTTGACACTCACACATGACAAATTGCTGGCCTGAACTTTATATTGACTCTTCGCTTGCTTTGTCGATGTTTTACCATAATTTTGGGATTTTTTCATCAGTATGTGCACATATTTTCGCTTCTAAAATTTTCAAGCGTGAAAACTTCTTCATTCGGAATGAAAAAATTGAATAATTTAAACATTTCTTTAATATAAGCCACGTACCAGAGAAATTGCGTTTTCAAACTTAAAAATTCATGAAATATTTCTTGAATCGTGTAAGTGCGAATTAATTTCTGTTCCGTATTCCGGGAAGTAGTACAGCGAAACATTACAGAATCATTACGGATGCTCGTTTGAAAATTTTCATTAAAACTAATTTCCTTTTAATGTCTTCATTATACACGAAATCTCAAGAAGTCTCATTCGAAAATCTCATACAGTCGACATCAAGTGCAGTATTTACATCCCCAAATTGCTTCGTTCCAAACCCTGACAATTTTTATAGAGTATATGTATATATATATAAAGAGTATAAACATGCGTGCGTCATAGAATCGAAAGAAAAAGGAGTTTGCAGAGATATATATCCAAATGTATATTTATATTTATAATATACGTAATCAGTGCTCTGGGATACCGTAGCTACTTACATAAAGTACGAGAAAAACAGCGTATACACAGGGGGGGGGAAGGCGTGGCGTATTCGCGGAAAGAAAATCGCTGAGAAAAAGGGGAACAGCACACGAAGCGCGTTTCCTTTCGTTATCGCACGCGCGGTGAAGGCTCCAAAAGAAACAAAAGCGCCCGAGGAAAGGAAGCAGGCGTAAAAACGCTGCTGGATTTTTCTCTCTTCCTTTCGGTCGCGCGCGCGCACACGGACGTCGGTCACATTCACACTTTGTTCGCTCTTCTTTTTTTTTTCTTTTCGGAAGGTAGGAAATGTGTGGGTGACGCGGCGATGTTTTATGGAGTCGTTGCAGCTGTTCCGTTATGTTCGAGAGTTATTTTAATTATCATTCTTCAGGCAATTTAGCGGGTCTAATTTCCGTATACGTGACACGTCGAGGATTGCAATGTCAAGTTTTCAGTTTTAATATAATGATATTAAATATATATATATATATATATATAT
>UCOJ01001638.1:0-24559 GCA_900474305.1 Cecidostiba fungosa
CATATAATCTCTTTACATTATCACAGATTGTCGTAGATATAAGTGGGAGACACCATATCATAGTCATAGAATATATTACGATAATGAAATTTTCTAATTGTGCTTTCTTTTGTGTTTCAGGTGAGTTACGCGAGCGAATTACTCTGATATATATATAAAACTCCGTGTCACGTAAGTTCGTCCACTGCACGGTATGCTACAACCTATTCTTATTCCTAATAGTTCAAACATTTAGCCGCCGACACAACAGTATAGATGCACGCGCGGAGTCAAAGCGGCGTAAAAAATACACGATATAATCCGCGGAGCATAAAAATTAATAAATTCCGTACTCTGAAAGGCACTTAATTTGCATATCGATATACGATGCGCACTTTCGATGAAACTTTCGATTTCACTAATAGTTATTACGCTATATACGAGTGTCCGTTAATTCGAAATCCATCTGCAATTGTCAGAAGACTGCAGCAACGGGTATGGCTCGTGGCGGACTATTGTAGAGGAGAGAAAAAAGACACAATATATCGCGTGCAGCTGAAAAAGAACTCTCCTTTATACTGACGACTTCATTATCGCGCGAAGCGGCATCGCAAAGCGTGGCACCATCACGCACTCCGTGCGCTCTTCTCTCGATATACGTATATCCATAAGGTGTATATCGTGTGCAGCCTGTCCTAATTGAATTTTACGCGGCGTTAATTTTCCTTGGTCCATTTAGCCGCCGTGAGCGTTGCCCGGGAAACATGCAAATGTTACAATATAACGAGTTGAAAATTTTATTTGGAGAGCTGCTGATATATCCTCTATAAAAGTGCGCGTTGAAAATTCATAAATAAATATGCATGCGTGGCATCGCATGCCTCCGCGTGCAAACTTTTATCGCTGTAAACAAAAGTGAAAATCCATTTGTCCGATCTTATCTCTCCATCAGCATTCGTTTGTACTCGTTCATAAAAATTCATCAAATAAGAACCTTTGCGTAAATTTTCTTCAATGTCCGAATCACGAGCGCGTAAAGTTTATGCACATCGTATCTTCGATGTCTGTCGCGCTGTCAGGTCTCTGCTCGAGGCAACCTTGACCTGCTTTGCAGAATTGCTCGTGATTACCTGCGCTTTCGTTTGGATGTGCCACAATAAATCTGAAGTGGTTAGCGGACGATTAGCGTATGATATCACGTGGTTGTGTACTCGTTGTGCAAAATGGAACATTGGGTGTCAATATGGTGAGACGAATGCAGGCTGCTTTCTATATTCATCCGTAAAGTGCGGTTGGAAATTTCATCTTTTTATATGCTGATATTTGTATATAAGTATAAATCGTTGAACCGCGATCGTTGAATCGATACAACCGCGAATAGGCAAGACAAGTCAATCCGAGAGCGCATAATGCATCAGTCCGCTACTATGTGAGTATTATGTACATAAGTAAACTCAAACCGACAAATGGTATGTCGACTTATTAATATCCCATATCTCACGAGAATGAAAGCAGTCCGTTTTCCAAGCATCATGATGTAACGAAATTTACGTTAATTGCCCCTCGTATTGACGTAAGAAAATCATTCATCATCTGGTAGAAAACGTATAGATAGCTTCAATATGCCGCGGCAACAGCAATTTACCCGATAATTGAAACACCTTCGTCTACAGTAACCGAATCTCCTCAACAGTACGCACTATATAACAGGACAGCCGATTTCGCTTTAAAAGCATCAACTAATACCAGCTGCGGCACGTTATTATAACAACAGTGGGCGGAAAAAGGCGTGCTGTTATAGAGCGAGCGCGTATATTAGCTGAAAACGAAGAAGAAAAGTCAGGGCGGAGAGAATAAGCGAGGCATCTCAGCAGCATCTGCAGAGATAAGGATCGCCGGTAAAAACAGCGTGAAAATGGGGGCTTCCGGCCGATCGTAAACGGCCGCAGGTGAAAATCCGCGAGCTCTAGCGCGTGCCGCCGCCGCCGCCGCCGCCGCCTCGGCATAATAATAATCCATCTCGCGGGCGTTACTTATTTCAGAGCTCCGCATATTATAGCTGCATTTTTCGAGAAAGTTATCTCTCGAGATGCGGTGCGTATGTGCCGGAAGTGCTCGTGTACACGCACGGCTGTGTATATAATTAGCATCTATATCTGTGTGTGTGAGAGAGAGAGGGGGGGGGCTGTATACTGTGGATTCTTCCTGCTCGACTCTTATTATTTGTCGCTGTCACAGACGCACACGCCGAGTCGTACTACGATCGTAGACGTTAGCTCAGTGGTTAGAGCACAGGCCTCTGGCTCTCGGGTCCGCGAGTTCGAGTCCCGTCGTCTACTCTTTTCGCCTTTCGACTTTGTCTCCTTTCTTTCCGTTACGAATATCGAGTGCGTCTGGTCGCGCGTTAACGCGTGTCTGATTTCATGGCTAATAATAAAGAAACACACCCACGGACTTGATAAATTCGTGTGAATTTTACAGCTGCCTTGCAATCGAAATACCGCAAGCTAAAATAAATGGTAAACTCATAAAACCGCGTATTATATTATATTTATATGTGAAGCGCAATGAACGCAAAGTGTGAATATTGCAAGCAGCTTTCATCTCATGTATAATAATAATAATAAAAATTGCCTACTGCAAAGGCCCACTTTGATAAGTGAAAACAAATTGAAACAAACCACTCGACAAATCTCGGAAACATATACCTGTATAATAATTATCGTCACGTCGCGAATCCATTAACCAAGAGTAAATTTGCATACTCAAAAATCACTCTTGCCTCTCATCAAAGAGACGTGCGTGTGTGTGTGTGTGTGTGTGTTCGACATATCGCGCAGCGAAAGTGATTAACCGTTCTCCCATCAGTGCGGCGGCCGACAAAAAGACGCGAGGCACAGCAAAAACATTCGCTCAATTTGGCGGTACCGATATTCATATACAGTAGGTATATAGGTTGCGCGAGTCAATAATTGATGTGACCGAGAAACGCGAAAGCTGCGCGCGGCCTGGTGATCCAATAAGAGAATTTTCTCGAGAGCGAGAGGGGGGAGAGACTTTCAAAAGACACGTGCTTTTGCGTGCACGTGAATAGTCTCGCGCCGGGAAACTCGAAAGAGAAAAATCATCGACGCGAGAGTTTGCATCTTGCGCATACCTACGATATATCGCTAGAGACGGGACCAATTAAGTTGCGCATTTCCATGCGATCTCGTCATGCTTTGACGAACGGTTTCTTCTCGCGGGGATTATGGATATATGCTGCACCTCAGGCGCGGCGCTTGTTATTAATAAGCTATGTAATTAACGAACGCTCGAGTGTTTGTTCTGAGATGTCGATTTCGTTTTCGCCCGTGAATTTTCGTGAAAATAGGCGAACTCTTATTTTCATGTGTTATTTGTAGTTCCTTCTGGCCTATACCCAGAGTAGGTGTAGGTATAAAAATACTTAAATGTGATGACCTCGTGAAATTATGCTTCTCCGCGCGGCCACTGACTTTGGGAAAAAAAAGAAAAAATTCCGTCGGATGGTTTTGGCCAAGTTTACTGCATCACTGAGCTTCGAGATTTTTAGTAGTAGTTTTACTGCCAAACGCGGGCTCGACCTCGTACTTCGCACTTTACAACGCGCGGCTCGTAATGAAGTATAGTGTCCAAAAAAAGGGTGCAGTAAAAACGCCTTGCCAAATGTACACAGCTTTACTGTCTTGAAAACTATTGAACCAGAGTAAAAAGGCACACCGACAGTATTCTGCAAAACAATGCATACGACTACCGAAAAGTCACGGTTAAAATTTTCAGAAATTTTTATTTTAACCGCACAAGTTTGCAAGTTTGAGTCAGGGGTTGACCTTGATTATAGGCTAGAAGAAATCTTGAAATATTCGAAGTAGTGAAAGTAATACTATGACATGTTGTAAAATAGCCGCAATATACTCTCCTCTTCTATTATAAACTGTAAATTATTATTGGGAACAATACGCAAAAATAATAAAAATGATATACTATATAATTAAACCAAATTATCGCAACCTCACAGCAAACACAATAAAGCGTCAATAAACTTTCATCATTCAATTAGCAATGAACCAGAAGCGCTCAATCGTCATCGCCGGCGCTTCATTAAAAATAAGCATCAGCCGTTTCTTCATCGTCATCGGCAATTCCCATTGCCAATTGATCCGCAGAGAATCAGAGATCCGCGCGCCGCCGCCAATAGATCCATCAGACATCAGTATAAAGCGCGCGTCTCAGGTGCGAGATTTACAGCCGCGATGATTCTCATTGTTCATTCTTGTCCCGAGAGAGAGAGAGAGAGAGAGTATATATATAATAGTCTGTATTCACAGGTGCGGAAGCGATAAAAGTCGAACGCGATTATTTCGTCGCAAGAAACCGTATACAAGCCGGCGCCGCTCCCCTTTTGTATTATATACATATAATACGTTTCGCTTGCGTCCGTCAGTCGGCGAGAGACTTTCAAGGCCAATTACTCGGCTGTCAGTGATCTCCGGCAGCAGCAGCCCGCGGGGGCTGAAACGCGAGCAACACGCATTTTCTCTTTCGCGCGCGCATATATGCCGGCATATATCTGTCGATCTTCCTCTATATATGTACATATACCCTTTCTCTTCCTCTCGCGGCTTAATTATTTCCTTCGCCGCGGAGGTTTCTTTTTTTCGGGACGCGCATTGTTTTTTTACTCCTTTATTTTTTTTAACGTCTTGGCGGCTCTGCTTTTGGTAATATATAATTTGAATGAAGTTAAGACGCTCTGGGCCGCGGCCTCTATACAAATCAACATATATATTTTACGACTTTGTTGAACTAACCGTAAAATTGCGTAATCACAGTTCTGTAAAATTTTTCGTGAGCGTTACGCTTCGCTCCAAAGTCTTTGACGGCGCTGCTGCTGCTGCTGCTGCTGCTGCTGCGTATAATTCGCAAAAGGAAGTTTTTAATCTCGAACAGCATATAACGGACGCGAGTGCAAAGCCCCTCCTTGTAAGTTCCGAAAGTATGGTTGCGCGAGTAGGTCCTTCACCTTCCACGAGCAATACGAGCATGTCGTCGCGTTCGAGAAATGAAATTGGAAAAAGGGCGACTGTTTTGACAGAGCAAAATTCGTTCCTTCTTCTGCCGGAGCGAAAGCTTTCTCCTCGCGAAAGTAAAAGTCGGAGTACGCAGAGAGCGCGATAAGCTCTGTGCGAGGGATTATTTCGCGTATGAGAAAGCACAGTTTGAGATTGCTAATCTAATCCACGGGCGCTCGTTTTTTCGGACTTCCGAAATGCTCTATCCGGCGGCGACTACCTTCACGTCCGCCCATGTGCATACATACCACTATACCTATACTTACTTACATGTTGATTTAGAGCTGGCAATAAAATGCCGGCGTCGGTTATTGCCCGCGGCCCGCGCACGCGTCTGCATGTGTATGCAGCGCGTGAAAATCAAAAGTCCCGTACCAGCAGGATGCGGACGAGAACTCATCGCACGCAAAAATACACGCCCATCAGTTGACGGTCATCAGACGCGGCTGCTATGCAGCTTTCACAACCATAGCGACGACGACGACGAGGAGCCAGAAAGATAATAATTTACGGCGCAGAGAGCGAGAGGCTGCGGCGGCGGACCCGGTCGGCAATTGCCAATATAAATATAATGCGCGCAGGTAGCAGTGTCGATCGGCGGTGGCGAGGGATTAGGTTGACCCTCGGCTGGAACAAATCGATCCCTCCCTCGGCCTCTTTCCCGCGAAGTAGGAGAGGATTTAGCCTCGAGTGTATTACGGTCCCGGGGAAACGTCATAATCGCATCATTCTGGGCTCTCCCCTGCGTCTCACGCTCGTTTGTTTTCCTTCAAATTTCCGAGCGAACAGAGAGAGTTTTCGGCCGTCAAGGGCCGAGCTCAAAGGAGCGAGCTTCTAATAATACTCGAGCTTTTTCTCAATATGCCGCACACTACACTGTACAACTCGGGGGGCTGCGTGTATTGTCTTCCTCGGCTCTCAATGCCGTCGGCGTTTACCTTTCGATTAACTTTGATTTATTCGAGATTGTCGGCTTCGTCGGCTGTGCAGTTAAACTTTCACCTCTACGAAAGTATTGTGTTTATTTGTATGTATAGTGGCACGAGAGTGCGATGATCTGGGGGAAAATAAACGTTTTGCTCTCGAAGGAGCTGACAAATTGAGAGAGTAAATCGCGCACCGAGATTCTCGCTGCAGAAGACTTTGTACTGGCAGTCGCATACAGATACAGCACACACGGTGTGTATTGTCGCGGTCAATGACATTTTTCTCTTCGTAATAGTCGTCTGGTCGTAATGAGTTTCGGCGACGCAGATATTAAATATATACACGGTTAAAGCCGGTCGTAAAGTAATTAGCTGCTTGGGTGCAATGCATCCAATCTGAGTAATTCATCCCAAGAAATTTCTAATAATAGAATATTCTTTTGGTCTAAACCGTCAAGAACTCGATATGGTCATTTCAATTAATGCGACACTAGACAATGTTTCACTATAAATTAACTGCCGATATGGGATTGATGCCGATAGCATAAGCTTCTTAAGTGCACATGGCCCATAAAAAGCTCGTAAACGATCGTCACAGACACATCGATCTTAATTATCAATCGTCTCGAGATTAACTGCAAACAATAATGTCCCCTCTTCAACGTCGAGATAATGCCATTTTAATGCGAAGGACGCTGCAGGCTACGTGTAATTATTCGCGTCTCGTTTCCGCTAATTGTTAAGCTCGATCGTACAAGTATATATGTAAAATGTCTCTGTCGAGCTGGAAAAGTGCATTCTAATGGAGCCTGTGATTCGCGCGCAATATCCTACTGTGATCGTCGTTGAATATAATTATTATAAACTTCTTGCTCGTCAGGTGAATAACTTCCATAATAATTTCGCTCCTCTCGGAGTGTGGTAATTTCTCACAGCTGTGCTTTGTGAAACGCCGTTCAAACTTCTTTTGTAAAAGCTATTACACGAGAGACGAGAGCAAGCCAAAATCGCGCTCGAGAATCGCGACAAGCCGCGCGCGCGCTCCGACAGCTAGTCATTCCAATAATTTCGCCTCGCAGCAGCGACGGATTTATCGCGCATTGTGTCCGAAAATTACCTATACAGGTACACACACGGAGCCGCGACTGACCTCGAAATATCGCGACTATGTGGGCAAGCCGTTATTATATCGTAGTTGTCTCTCAGAGTACGTGCGTATATCCTCCTGAAATCCGCGGCGCTGACGCAGAGAGCATTATACAGCGCGTATCTATAGGTATAGGGAACTGAATTCTCCTCAAGTCTCTTCGCATGCGAAATGACGAGGAGTACCTGTACCAGGCTTTTTCCTGCACGGCATGCAGAGACCATACGAGAACCCTCGACCTGATTTCACGCATGCGTGACTAATACTGACGCTGCTGCGCATTTTGCTTACATTTTTGTTGTTTACGTCGCGCGCAACTAGGTGCTGCCTGTCAATTTGTTTACAGAGGTACGTTTTGCGCTCGGCAAAATGTAGGCTCGAGAGTATATGGCTTTTCTTTTTCCCTATAATGTATACTCGAAGAATAATCATCAGTCAATTACAAAGCGCGCACATACTCGCGTGTGCATGTCTTTTGCCCGTGCATTATCAGCAGCCGGCTGTATAGCATTATGCAAAAGCTATAATAAATACACCATACACAGCGGCTCTAGCCGATTGCAGAAAAAATCGTAACGAGCCGTCGTTTAGGCGAACAATATAATCATATATCATTTAACGGTGCGCTCCCGTTTACATATACTGATGCACCCGTGCAACAGTTAACCACCGCAGGAGTAGGTGCGCACCTGTACGTTATATACCTTTACGGTTAATCGCTACTACACACATCGACCGATCTTCAATTACGATGGAAAAAACAGTAGCAGTGATGATATTAACAAAGAAATTAACCAAGAATCTCCAGTTACATTTTTCCCACGAGAGATAGTGAGTCTGCCATAGTGCGGAGTCCCGGCGAGCCAACGGAGCTTTGCAAGGAAATGTTCGCGCCATCTGTCATCTTGCCGCGCGCGTCTAATAGCCATGATACACACGTAGACGTTCGCAATGGAACCTGTAGCGTATACGAGGGCTCGTGCATTTTGAATTTCAAAAGCCGCGCGTTCGTGGGAAAAAGAAAGGTCGCATACAGATCCTATAGTTCTGCGTCCCTTCTCTTTAGTTCTTCTTACAGACGCAGATGGATCTATAAGCAAATAGACTGAATTGTGTCGGCGCCGAGTTATTATATATTATTCAATCCTACTTGCAGGCGCACTGTTTTTTCAAACGCTCCAATCAGAACGTCCCGTTTGGACGCGCACTTTTGCAGTCGACTTGCGATGTTTTGGCATTATCCATTATGCAAGTGCAGGCTACTATGTAATAGAGTCGTGGGCTGACTTTTGCTTTTATTTTAGCCAACTTTGGCAAAAATAAAAATATAGTAACTGATAGATAGAAGAGATTGGCCGACAACAGACAAGAGCATTTGACCATTTCGTAGCCGCAAATAAGTGTCCTTGGGACGATTGCAAATCCTCAGCTCCGTATTAACATGTCATAGTACATGTATATCCAGGTGTAATTCAACATCTCCGCGGAGAAAAAGGGAACGGAAAGAAGGGAACGCGATATAGCATTAGCAGAAACGAGATCTCACGATTAAGCGCGCGCTCGCCAATTGGCTCTACATATGCGTATTAATAAACAGCGAGAAAAAGCCGTCGCCCACGATTGTGCACGGAGTATGTAGGTGCTGTATGTAATAGATATATGCCCACACGTGCAGTGCATTGCAGGGCGCCTTATTCGATCAGATAATAATATTATATATTATGTTATAATAACTCGGTCGCACATGCGTAACTCGCGGACAGTTGCGCAACTTCCGCTCCTTCGTATAATATTCTTAACTTTGACTTTAAACGCACACGCTGGCGTCTCAATAACGTGAAGGTGGAAAAGGCTCATATCCGACGCGCTCGAAGACGAAGCATAACATACACTGTCACAAATGTCACATGCATTTCAATGTACAAGAATTTGATTTAACGCAAGTTTATTAAATTCAAGTTATATATACTTGAGAATTTCATGTAATTTGATATTAAATCGCACTTGCGAGCACATTAATTTTGATTGAAAACTGCATGGAAATTCAGTCTTTTTTTAGCGGTGTAGCCGGTGTAGGCGCGTATAAGTATACGGCAATCGGGAAGCGAGACCTTTGACTCCGCGCTATCAATCGAATTCAGACTCGCAACGCACGTGCGTCACTCTCGAGGAACTTTTTTCTTTCTTTCTTTTCGCTTTCATCGCTCGACAAGCCTTGACCCCCGATGGCGTGGACTAGATAAAGCTACGCTTATTTTAGGTAGAGCTGTACATTCTGAATTTGCCCGCAACGCTTCATTCAAGGGGGTCCGAAAGTCAATTCAAATCCAGATTTCGCGCCACAAAATAGCAGACGACGAAAGATACTAATTTGCATATAACAAATAATAGTTGCCCTCCGTAATTTAATTATCTATCATTTTACAAAGTTTGAATAAGTTTATATGTCAAGTATACGTTTTATCATCAAGATTGAATCACATGATTTTGGGACATTATTCAAACTTATTTGTTATAAGCATTAAATTCGTATCGTTTGTCGTCTGCTATTTTGTGGCGCGAAATCTGGATTTAAATTGACTTTCGGCCCCCTCATTACTGTAACTCGGCGCGATAGTGCGCGCATTGCAGAATGATGCTACTGTATCTGCGTGGATAGTGGCTGATTGCGCAGTTGAAACATCGTAAAGAAAAAAGCCATATAGAAGAGGCGACACTATTATAACGCATCCGCAGGCTCCGATCCCCACGGAGAAATGAGCTGAGAGATAAGGTACAGTACATACTCGAAAGAGGGCCCGGCCCGGAGCTGCATGCCTCCCTCTCGCGGTGAAAGGGCGCGGGAGTGGGAATAAGACTGCTGCTATAACACACAAATATATAGCTGCGCGGCGCAGGTATGCGCGCTCGCTGGTGGGGGGCACGAGAGCAGAAGAAGGGGCCAGAGGTGGGGGGTGTCCTGAGTAAGGCCCGGCTGCGGCGGCGGCGGCGGCGGCGAATAATCCCCGTCTGGGAAGATCTGCCGCGCAAGTGTGCAACCCTCAGTCTCACCGCTGCGCTCGACGAGAACGGACGCCGCGTATATCGCACGTAACTACATCGGAGTGCGAGCTTGTGCTTACGTGCTTCGATGCATCCTGTCATTGAGAGCTTAGAATATGCTCGCTCGGATTTGACCATCGGTTTTCGCGGCTTTGACTGGTAGCACCATACTGCTACTGCTACTACTACTACTGGCATAATAACTGTTGATTATTACGGGCGATTAGTGTGAGAGTGGAGTTTTGTAGTTGAGCGGCTACTGTTTGTCATCTTTTTCTTTTCGGCCGCTAAACTGCTGAAGAGCAAAGAGCACCAGGCCAAGATGAGCGGCGAGACGAGCGTGGACATCGTCTGGGAACCGCCGACGCAGCTCAGTTCACTCGACTGCTGGGATTACTCGATCGAACTCGACTGTCTTCGCGGTCCCGAAGGTAACCTGCGCGCGCTTACTCGATTTACGCGTGTCTTATAGCTATTTATTTTCAACAATGCACTTGCTACCGTAGGCATTCTGCTGCTGCAAACGTGTTGAAAAGTGCGCGCTTATGTAAACTAATAACGCAATTGTGCGTCCGTTATTGAAGAGTACGAAATTTGCACAACTGGCGTTATGTAGGATCTAGTAATAAATGTAGCGACGAAGAAAATCCGCGCTCGATTTTACTTGCATTAAGTTTATCGTCATTATTTATTTCATTTTCCACCCGATTTCGACGACTCGGCGAGTCGCATCGATGAAACGTGTCGACCTGTCGACTCATTTCTTGGCCGTATGTTGTTGCTGTTGCATTCGTCGTAGCATCGGATTTCCCGCGTTGGTATAATTGAAATTCGCTCTCCGACGCATCTATGTAAGTTACTATATTATGAAAATTCAGTCGTGCCGCTCTTGATATGATTATAGTCCGGTTGACTTGCCGTCGAGCTACTTCCGCTTGCTGGTCAATCTGTGCGCTTAGAAGAAAAAAAATCGTCGACATTCCGCATCGAGTCAATAATCTATAAGGAGCGAGTCAGCGAGTCGGCCGAGGAACGCGAGCATCGGGCTGCGGCAACGTAGCGTCAGCCAGTAGAACTGGAGCGAGTCCGGATCGATTCTAGTTTTTTTTTGTTTCTCTTATCGTAAGGGAAGCAGTATCAGTTGGCGTCACCATCAAGCCAGCGAAATAGGGACTGAACGACAACTCGCTCGAAAAATTTCATCGTATTTCTATAGTAATATTTCTATATAATATATGAAAGCAGCTCATAAAAAGGTAAAAAGGCGCTCGCATCATGCCACTCATAGCTGCATGCTTCGTCTCCTTTAAGGTGGAGTTATACCAAAAATTTTAACGTTTTTAACTTTCCTATTTATCAGTAATATCTTCTCAAAATTTACGCTCATAAGTGGTACAAAAATAAGTGGTACAATAATAAACAGTTAAAAATTGGGCTCACTTGCAAAAGTCTCTGTTGATCGACTAAATCGACCAAGCAAAAAATGTGTACGCTCTCATTGATCCAAGGTAAAATTAGTAAAAAAATTAAATAATCGGAGTTAATCACGTGATTTTTAGCTTGAAATAAATTTTGAGAAAATATTGCTGATAAATAAGAAAATTAGAAAATTTGGTATAACTCCAGCTTAATATCATCCGTCCAGTAACTATCAGTAGACGGTCCCGGCCAGACGGCCCCGAACAGATCGCTCGATAATCGCTAGAATACGAAGTAATGGCATTATCGGAACTTTTGCAGCAGAGTGAAAAAGAATACGGTTGCTGCAAACTGCGCATTTAATATTCCGAAAAGGAAATATTGCAGCTCTCTAAAGCCCGGGACCTCTAAGACGTTTGGTTTGCTTGCAGATCTCCAGCTGGCCGCGGAGCTCGGCAAGACGCTGCTGGAGCGCAACAAGGAACTCGAGAACTGCATAAAGCTGCACCAGTGCACGATCGATGATCAGGCGCAGGAGATAGAGGTGAGAGAGAGAGAGAGAGCTGGTTCGCCGCATTATTCCTATGTATGTTGTAACAATATGTGATCAATCTCCTTCCTAATGCTGTCCCTCTCGAAACCAGTACATGAAGAAACAAACCGCCGCTCTGAGAGAGGTCAACGACTCCCGGCTAAAGATCTACGAGCAGCTGGAAGTGAGCATCCAGGACCTCGAGCGGGCCAATCACAGGCTGGCTCTCGAGAACGCCAACGACAAGAAGCAAATCAAAAGGTATAATATTATTACTGTTGCATTGTTTACGTTACAACTGTATCGTGCATATCTGTGTAATGCGCAGTCAGTGCTCGACGATCGACACGCTCGAGGCTCGCGTCGACGAGCTGCAGAAGAAGTGCGACGAGCTGGGCAAGCGGCACGAGGCTCTACTGCGCGATCAGCAGACGAGGAACGAGCAGCTCTCCGACGCCAAACCGATTGTCGCCCCGACCGCACAGGCCAGCCACGTCAGGACAGCTCCCAAGCGCGATGGCAGCACGCAAAATGTAAGCCGCTGTTCACAGCTAATGAGATGATGACTGCAATGATAACGATGCAATATGCATATCTACTCTGGCTTCCGGGAGTATACCGAGAGAAGAACAATTTTCTAACGTCGCACGTTTTCACTAGAGAATCTCGCTCGTTCTTCTCGACAAGTCAGATCGCAGATCATTTTTTGTGCAACGTAAACTTCTCAAAAATCGTCCAACCCGAGTGGACATTCTGAATTTAGTACTTTTGTTTTTTATTTTTTATGAACAAGCCCAAGTGAGTTGGCATTTGGTTCAAATCGTTTTTTCTCGAAAATGCGAAAAACTCACTTGGCTCGTTATTCCGAGAAGCCGCAGATATTTACGTTATAATGTGTGCAGCGAATCCCAGGAAAATCTGCGACAGCTTATGGGGCTAAAAAGATGACCTTTCTATTTATGTCGGGGATATCGGTATGCACGTACTACTGAAGCGTCTGAAAAAAATCGTTAAAAATGGATGCTCGGGTAGAAAGCTGTCTAACGCGTTTGAAAAATTGTGGAAATCTCGACTGTCCGCGTTCACATACTCGCATAACTTTTCATCCGAGAGCGGTCATTTGCAACGAACCGGGGCTCTCTTCTTCTGCTTTCGTTTTAAACATTTGCTCTAACTCAATTACGCCGGTTTTTGCAGACCACTTATATATAACATAGATGTATAGCTTATAAGCGATAGTAGAAGAAAACGTAGATAACTTTGTCTGGCCCAAGAAGCATCGATTGTTAACAAATTTTGTTTTTTAATTGAGCGCCTAGTATAGCGTTTTCCCATGTTTCGGAGCCAGTATAGTTGCAGATTTTCGCGGGATTTGTACTGCACACAGGTGTATTATTGAGGGGGAATCGAGGGGGAGAGAGAAAAAGCGGCAACTGCCGACACACGCACATGTCTATTTGTGTCTATAGATGGCTGTGTCACCCGCGAGGAGACCGAGTCCGGACATACAGGAGGCCCACATCCAGCAACTGGCAACGGCGATGGCCAGCGACGAGGACGTAACGAAGCTGCTGCAGCAGCTGCAGGAGGCGCGATTCCAGAGAGCCCGCGAGCAGAAGAGAGTCGCCGAGCTCAAGGAGCAGATGGACGCCATCCTGCAGGAGCACGCGCACATGGAGGAGCAGCTCAGCCACTGGAAGTCCAAGGCCGAGGACATGAAGAACCTCCAGGATGAGATCAACACACTCGAGGAAGTCAGGTATGCTCATCAGATGTGCCGAGCTGTATCCATTTGGATTGCGTCTCTGCAGCCGATTGTATAACGGACCGATTTTTTTGTCAACTGCAGGCAAGGCCACCTGTGCGGCCGCTGTCTGCGCGGCACCGACTCCCGCGCTCAGGACGAACTCTCGGTGATGCTGGACCAGGAGGAGGACGACGAGATCAGTCTCGCCGAGTCGTTCGCCGAGTCCCTCCGCGACGTCGACAGCACACTTCAGGTAAATTGCTTGCCCCGTCATACCGCAGAGCAACTGCATCAGCGAAACAGAAACCAAAGCCAAAGCCAAAGCCAAAACCAAAACCGAAACCAAAAGAAAAACGAAATTATTACGGTGCACCAAGATCAACGACCTACTGCCTCCTCCGACTGTCCCCTCTGCGGTCCGCCAGCTCCTTCGCTATCGTACCGGCGAAGAGTCAACGTCCCACCGCTGCTATCCACCTGCATGCTCCTGCTCTGTAGTTTGCTTTCCAAAACGCTGCTCTACCATGCGCTTCGCACGCTCATCTTTTCCGCAATCGCCAAACTCTTCAAGCCGCACTTCATCGAGAGGAAGCCATAATTAATTATAATCAATTGCCAAAATATTATATGGTTATGTGTATAAGGCTTCTCAGATTTGCTTCTCTCTCTCTCTCTCTCTCTCTCTCTCTCTCTCTCTGTCACTCTCTATCTCGGCCCTCTATACACGCCTCAGCCAACAAACTAACAACTGAAAAGTCTTATACACAAGTAATCGACGTCGTGTGGTTTCAAGAGTTGCCGCGCATGCAAGCTTTAATAGTAATGATTTTTATTTGCTTTAGGAAACAATTGCCACAAACTGTAGGATACCTACAGCTATTAGAGAACGTTCGAATTTCACTTGTCTCATCTGGAAGATAATGACTTGCTTGTGGAACCCGCCTTCGCTTCTCTGTCTCTTCTCGGATAAAATGGGCTATTTCAATTGTCATAGAATCGTGCCAAAGTTCGTTCACAAACTGATTAGACCTTTCTTCTATCCCGTCATTGCGCTGAAAACGATCTTGCTTCCCAGACGTTTGGTCATGAAACTCTATTGAAGCAAAAAAGGCGCATAACTGCGGGGATAGTAGCCGATAGCTCGCGAGACTATAAATATATATGACGAATGAAATATGTATATATACGAGCATTATCTCGCGCGTTTTAGACGTAGATTTATCATATAGGTATATTTATATTAGCATGACTTCATTCGTTCACGACCGAATGCAATTGCTAGATTGTTTATAATTTTGCCATCGCCGGACACACACACACACACACACACACACACACACACACACACGTTATGTGCCTCGAGTCGGTCGAATTACCACACTCTTACACTCTTACATAATAATAACAATAAGGCTGCTTTTCATCATTCATCGCCTACTTATAAATAAACATTAAGCGACGCAAGACTGAAAATCTTTGATCTGATTATTTTAGAGAAAAATTGAATGCGCTGTTTCCACGACTCTATTGTCGCTCGCTCTTTGGAAAACGTCAGCAATATTATCGTTATATTTCCAAAGTTTCGCCCGCCGCTTTTGGAAACATAATTTTACGGATTTTTTGTCGTTTCCGCGACACTGCTGTCGTCCTCTTTTCGAAGCATTAGCCTGCTACGTACCACAGACAAGTTAATCATTCAAATAATACGTCCAAGACTTTCAGTCTCGTGCATAACATAACTGGTGCTTACATAATAATAACAACCTAATTTATTGCTTATATTACTCCTTACGCCTAATAAATTAATTTAAATATATTTGTAGGTATGCGATGGCGCTTACAGAATGTTTTTGTAACTTAAGTTCGTGCCCACTACTCATTTAATTTGTACATTCTACATTATAGTTACGCATTGAATTGTATCTCGCATACCGCGCGTTGAAACGTTGTTCCACCACAAGCTCTACTGTAAAAAATAATTTATTTCAACAACAGCATATAGTTTATAGCACTAATCGGGAATCACGACATTGCGCTAAATCTCATTTTAGATGATTATTCACTTGCGTGTCTGTTTAATCTGCATGTTTATGAGTATTACTGTATAGTGTATATCTAGTCGGGTTTTCACTTGAGCGCATTATGTACATAATTGTATGTGTGCCAGATTTATATGATTTTTAATAAAATTTCTTTGCCAAACTGTTACGTTTTTTGCTTTTTTTAAATCTAAGCATCCTATAAATCTGGCGCCCGTCCCATCCCGGATTTCCTCGCTCTTTGTCTCTCTCTGTTTCTCTCTCTCTCTCTCTCTCTCTCTCTCTCTCTCTCTCTCTCTCTTCCTCGCCAATCTAACCCAACCTACACACATCTGATTGTATTCTTCTCACGAGTGGAAAAAAGAGAAAAATAAAGACAAAAAATGTATACTAAATCAATGTCTGTCGCATGAATTGGATGTTTTTGCCGGCAAATGGGGAGTCGAGTTACTAACGGTGGATTGCTTTTGTAGGAACTCAGCAGCAAAACCGAGCTCATCGAGGAGGACAATGGCAATCCCTACCGAGTGTTAGTGGAGAAGTACGAGGCTCTTCTGAAGGTCCAGCAACATCTGGCCTACCAGCGACGCAAGCCGAACAACGTAGTCGTCTCGGCAGCAGTAGCAGCAGCAGCAGCAGCAGCAGCAGCAGCAGCCCCGGCTCCAGCTCCGGCTCCTGCGACGACTACCTCGGGCTGCATGTCGCTGCAGGAGGAGCTGCAAATGTCCGGCGAGTTCAGCGCGTTCAACAGCGCCCAGTCCGAGGCGGAGAGCAGCCACGAGCTGCATCAGAACGGCTCGAGAGTGCGCCGCGCGAAGAAGCCGTTCGCCGGGACGCCGACAGACTTCTCCGAGGCGGAGACCTCCTCGTCGGGCTTCAGCGACGAGACGAGCAACAAGGCCACCCAGACCGAGGGCAGGCCCGGCTCCTTCCTCTGCTCCATCGCCGACGGCGAGGACTGCAAGTTCAGCATCTACGACGACAGCAGCACCTTCGACGGCCGCTTCCACCAGACGCCCGAGTACCGCAAGCTCTTCGGCGAGATCTTCGAGGTCCTCAAGCGCGCCGCCGTCGCCAAGGACGAGGGCACCCAGCTGCCCCTCCTCGACGACTCGGCCAACGGACTGCTCACCCCCAAGGCCGAGGAGTGCAACGGCTCGATGCTCTCGGTCCTCGAGGACGCGCCCAGCGAGATGACCGACGACACGCGCAGCATCGTCTCCCTCGCCGTCTCCGAGCCCGTCTTTCGCGTGCACACGCCCGTCCTCAGCCGCAAGCAGGAAGAGGCCCGAAGCAACCACGCGGCGGGCACACCCGATAACGAGAAGCCCGTCCAGCTCCAAAACAACACGAGGCGACAGCCCCTCGAGTACCTCTCGGTCCAGGTGCGCAAGAAGGGCTCGGCCAAGAAGTCGCGGCGGCTTCAGTCCAACGGCGAGACGTCGCCCGGCGCAGCCGACATCATCCCGACGCCGAACCCTCGCGTTGTCCAGCTCAAGTCCGGTAGTCGACGCCGGTTCCGACCGCTCCAGGCCTCCGACGTGACGGACGGCTTCGTCTGGAACGGCAACACGACGCACTTCTACCCGAGCAGGTCGCCGCGCGCTCTGCAGCAGCATCAGCAGCTGCAACATCATCATCATCATCATCATCATCATCATGATGGTCATGATCAGCAGCAGCAGCAGCAGCAGCAGCAGCAGCAGCAGCAGCAGCAGCAGCAGCAGCAGCAGGGCTCCGACAGCTACAAGCGCGGTACCGCCTCGGAAGAGGTCGCCAAGCTCCGCAGACTCGAGATGTCGTACGCGGAGGCTCTTCGCATGCCAAATAAATCAAAAGGGAGCGCGGGCGGCAGCGGATCGAGGCACCTCAAGAACAATTATCACCGACAGAACGATAATGCGCCTTTCGAGTCGAGTATGCAATAATAACACTATTATTACGTGCATACTCCACCATCTGTCTCTGTGTCAAAGATATAAATGCCTCTTTATTTTGTTTACGTCGTCTTTTAATATGATGGTCAATTTTTCATTTCGACTTTATTGATTGTCGCTTCTAGCCACCGCAACGCTAGTATCGTTCTTTTTTCCATCCTTTTTTCTTCATTTTTCCATCTATTTTACGAACGTAGGCAAGTAGATGCGCGCGCACGCAAAAGGGAAAAAGAGAGATTGTTCAAATGAGAGTTTAAGCATAAAAGTTGGGAATCTGATTCAGTATTGATGGCTTGGCCATTTAGGAATCCCGTTTTGTAAGTACGCATACGTGGTGAGTTCGAGTCTAGTAGTCTTTCACTATTTAACAATAAAAGAGGTGTATAACGATAATTTTTTTAGATATATTTTATATCTTGTATGTCTTTTATTCCCGAGGACGTGGATATGCTCCGCCGACAGCAAGGTGGATGAAAATCATTGTAATCGTCAAAATTTACACACACACACACACACACACGCATACATATATTTATACATATATATTTGTCTACTGAAAACCTTTAAAGATCATCGGAGTTGATTTTTCAAGTGTCGTTTTACAAGACACAACGCGAGCGTGAGAGATTATGTGGAGAACTTCAAATTACTTATGTGCCATTAAATATTATAAATTACAATCAAGATGATACGATCTTACTTTCAGACGATTATTGCTCGTTGGATTGTGTATTTATAGGTCTTTGCCTAATTCGTCAAGTAGAATGCATGTACACTTTAGCTTTTGTATTCTACAGGTATGGACTACAACGTTGTGATTATCTTGAACAGAAAGAAAATAATAATAAAAAATAAAATAAAATATATAAAAAAAAAAAAAAAAAACAAGTAAATAAACTCTTTACCAGAAAGCTAAAGCATTGAATTTTTTCTTGTATTTCCCAACAACCTACCGTTTTACCTTAAAGTTAATATAGATTTTCAGTTATCTAACAAATAAAACAAACACACATTAAGTTACAAATCGACAAAAACAGATTATTTATTTATTATCTTTTGATACAAATGAGAATGCATTTTGGTTATTGTTCTTGCAACCTTGAAAAACGTTTAAGAAATTATGTGGCGTATTTCTAAATACAAATGGAATTACAGTTTTACCATTTCTCAAAGTCTTTTAGCATAAAATATTGAAGGTCCTTTGATTCACAAAAATGTCATAAGTCATTAATCATCGAATAAAGCACGATGGACCGTTCCTAAACTCGGCTGTGAATAGCTACTTGAACTTCTAGATCTAGAATTACAGAAACAACAGTTAAACGATTTCCAGCGAAAATACTAATGTTAAAGTTAAATAGCTGCAAAAATAATTGACTCACTGAGTAAGCACTCTGCTTGAAGATGATGCAGATGACGAAGTTTTTGGTCGAGGATTAACGAGAAGGCATTTCATTGGGTGACCATCTAATTGTCGGTTGTGGTATGTCTCTACAGCTTTGGTTGCATCTTTCAAAGTTTTATAAATTACTTCAGCAATACCTGGCCTAACTAACCTAGATACAAGCAACTCTCCAACATCTTCAAACAATTCCTGCAGACACAAAATAAAATAATTTGAGGATATTTATAAATAATTCATTGCTTAGTCACTATAGCACAACATACCTTAATATCTTCTTGAGTAACGTTCGCTTGTAGGTTAGATACAACGATTCTGTAACCAGCAGTTGTAGAGCTGGATTTGGGCCGGGAGGAATTTGATGCAATGCGAGTTGCCTTTGGAGGTGGTGAGTCCAATCGGGATTTGACTCCAATTTCTCTGTGATTCCTCATGGTATAGTATTTGGCTTCCATAGAACTATCTGGTATTATCGTTCTATAAAAGATGAAAACGTTTAGATTTTCGCCTTGAGCTTTATTATGTACCTTAATCTAATATAGTTTTTCTCAAAAATTTATCTTACCGTGACTTTGAACTAAATGTCCACTCGTTCCTGTATGGTGGCGGTGACTGAGCTTTACTCTGAAACAACAATAGTTTTCTTATTGAGGGCAAGTAGGTTAAGATACTCATACGCATGTGTGTACAATACTACCATTCCTGAACGTGGAATGACTTTGTAATCTCTTGGTCTACTGTTATGATCAGATGCCCGAACTGTTTGACTTCTGGATAAAGTGCTGCTGCGCACAGGTTTATTCCAATCATAAGGTACTGGTTTAATATTGAACAATGGTGGAGGCGGTGGCATTGTGGGAGCATAATCATTGCTAACAGTGCGCCTTAATGCTGCTTGATGATGGTGATGTGAATCCATCAAGTAATCTGGAAAATAAATATTAAGATATTTATGATATTTAAGTTTATCTCTGTGCATAAAACTTGAATGATTTAGTCATTACTTTTATTATCTTAGTTTATAATATTACAGCGAATGCTCTAATATAACTGTGACAAAATGATCACTATTTTTTAATAAGAGACAAGTTTTACATAAAATCAGCGACACTGTACCTTTTGTATGATATTGCAAATATTCAGATTCCTTTGGTTTTGGAATTCTAACTGTTAAGAGCATATTTTTGTTTTAAAAATTATGAAAATATCACAGATATGAAACATAAAAGTTAAAACATACCATCATTGTAGCTCATCATCATTTCATTGACATAGTGCGACTCTGGTATGGGCGGCGGTCTGTAGCTCATACTTCTTGCTGGTGGCGGAATGAATGCCGGAGGCAATGAGCGTGGTGCATGTGGCGGCAGTTGTTTGTTAGTAGACAGCGACATGCGACCATTGCGACCAGTTTTGCGAGATATGCTAGTTGGATCTAGTTTCTTAGGATTGGTTGCTCGCAACTTTTGCAACTTCAAGCGAGCATCGCTCTGTTTTGCAATTTGAGCCAGCTTATCCCTAGCATCGGCGATGTGCCTCCTTTTCTTCTGAATTATCTTGAATCTGGCATCTTCAATGGGCTTTGAATTGGGCCGGACTGGAGCAGCTCCATTTGTTCTTGGGCCATTTTTCAGTACTGGTTTGCGAGGTCTAGAATTCAAACGGTTTTGTTTACACGAGGCCATGAGCTGCAAATGCCGAAAATCGGATATCGGAAGGCTGATGCTCGAAAATATAGGTTATGGTTGCCAAGCTTGAAGTCGAAAATCGATTGCAGTAATAGGTATACTTATAATAGTAGTAGTGTGCATCGTTTGCACGAGTTAATTAATTACAATTCCTGAATAGGCTCCTGCGTCGTGTAAGCTACTTTACTGGAGCAATCGGGTGAAACAGAGAAGCAGGAAACACGCAGATATATGCTTGATAGCGGCATTGTTTCCAGAACAGCAAGCGTTAAATCGATAAAACAAGAAGGACGCCGGATCAAAATACACGCCCTAACCTCAGCGCTCCGGAATCCGGATGGCGGCAGGCGGGTGCCGTGGGCATGGAGCAACGTTTGCCCCCGATTTCTCGCAGCATTTAGTTACCTACTTACACACAGTCTTTCTAGGCAAATTAAAAAGCTTTACTTACCCTGCACCGCGTCCTCGCATCGTGGACGATGATGTTTTGGACTTCTTAATTATATCATCCAGACTCACCAGATCATTAGACATGCCAGACAAGAGATAATAAGTAACGCGTCAACGAAAAGGCTGGAAGGAAAATGCAAGGTTTCGTCACGCTCTGTGCACTCGGAAATGTAATGTACTTAGTCTTAAACTAATAAAGCGCGATAAAAAATAATTGATTGTAGGCTGCAACGACGGAACGACCCCTCCTCTGTCTTCTCTCGTTCTCTCCCAGCACCCCAGCAGTCCCACTGTCCCAGCTACTTCAGGCGTAGACGTAGACTGTAGAGTGCAGGAGGCGGCAGGGCAGGATAGCGATAGCGTATACTTAGGTCTTAGAGCAACACGCGAGAGAGGACGAGGAGCTTGTAGCATTAGCAGCCAAGTCAACGAAAGCGTTACGACCTATGGTTACGACGACTGCGTAGTGCGTAATGTGTGGAAACTAGGACCAATGGAATCGTGTGGACCGGCGACAGGAACTCGACAGTAGTGTGGCGAATCTACCGGAAGCCGCCATTTTCAGCCGGCGCGACTTTCAAATACATAGAAAATTAAAAATCTATTTATAAGTACAGAATGCATTCACAATTGAGTTTTACGTTTTTGTAAGGGTTTTTATAAATATTTACATTGCGTACACTTAATTTGACAGTAAAAAACAATCAGTGTTATAAAAATCGCTACTTTGTTATTATTCAAAGGTAAAAAGGTAAGCTGTTTTACCGACTGCGCCATCTTCCATCTCATCGCATGTATAATTATTGTTCGGCGCATTTTTTAGCAAAACACTTTCGATATTCGAATTCGGGAGGTTAAAATACATAAGAAAAGCTTTGATGTTGGAGGGGACATCGAAATTGGACACTACCGGAAGTCAAGGCTGAAAATGGCGCAGCCAATCAGCGAAGGGAACGCGGTTCTGCCACACTGTACCTGGACCCTCTGTACGACTGGTCGGCTGCTGCTGTCCTCTGTCGGCGTCCGCCAAGAGGTAGCTGATTTGAATGCCTCCCGGAATCCAAAAGAGCGCGCTAAAGCGCAAGGAGTCGAAGGATTTGGGTTGTTGAATGATAATACTTTATTTTAGATTTAGATTCACTGATTTTAATTAGACTGAACAACTTGTTATGATACAAGGTATACAGTTGTATGTATGTACAACATAATAACACGACTATCAGAGATGTGATCAGTCGAGCGCTTCGAGATAGAATAAGCATAGAATGAGTTTTCTACTCTAAACTCTAACGCTCAGAGGTATCTCAGAGGCGAATGAGCCGTTGGGAAAAACCGCGTGGTTGCCGTGTCTGAAAACGATCACATTAGCCTCGCTTAATATACCAAAAAAACGCAAAAATCAATACATGCGTTACAAAAAATATGGTGTGCACCAAGGGCTAAGTGGGCTTTTTGACCTCGTGTAGTTGCAGTACTCGTCTTCACACACCTCCACACTCGGTCTAATAAAGCCCACTTTGCGTCCTTGGTACACAATATACTATTAAAGTTTGCATACTTTCCTTCTTCTGATTTTTGGATTGATTTCGATTCCGTCTGGTACTCCATAAATATGTCATCGTCGAGAGTTCCATTGAGGAAGGCTGTATTGACATCCATCTGATACGCCGTTAAGTTGAATTTATTTATGATTGCAAACGTCGCTCTGACTATTGGCAATCTTGAAACTGGTGCGTATGTCTCTCTAAGTTCATATTCTTTTTGGTCCTTGAATCCTATGATTACTAATCTTCCTTTGTAGGTCGTTTGACCGTCTTCTGAGATTTTCTTTTTGAACACTCACTTGGAATCAATAGTGTGAATCTTATTGATATCTTTATCTAAAGACGGTCTGTCTACTAATATCCAGACATTGTTGTCTTCCATAGATTTCAACTCTTGTTTTATAGCTTCTGACCATTTATGTTTATGCCACCTGCGCCGCTGCACGCTCTTCTCTCTTCTTCTGTCTCACTGCACGCTCGCTTTAGCGCGCTGCTGCCAATAAAAAAAATCAATTCGTGGTCAGCAACCACCTAAACATCTATTAAAAAAAAATTGCAGTTCTTTGACTACAGTGGGAGTCGCAGAAAATTTTCTGCAACTCACTAAACCCAACGAAAGCGCATCAAATTATCCCGCGATAGAAATAAAAATCTCTTCGACTCGGAGAGCATACGACAAACTGGTGTCAGCTCCAACTGCCGCTGCTCCGAATCGTCAACTCTATGCGCGCGAAAACGTTCACTGGCGTATGTTATCTGGCCTGGTAATACACGCCTCGAATGCTTCTAACTGTTGCCTGCGCTCGTATACTAGCAGTACAGTCGCGCTCGATGCCACTGCAGCCGAGCGCAGCTCGAATCCGCTATACTCGAGCGCAGCGTAAACAAGGGAGAACTCTTGTTTATGTCGCTCGCCGTGGCCATGCTCTGGCATATCAAACTAGGACATACTTCTCTACAATATTTAATTTTGTTACAAAAATCAGATGAAAAACTCAGACGAATTAAATTTGCCAAGTCCATCTCCGACTGTGTCATATGTATCATGGCAAAAATGGAAAACGTACCTTTCTCAGAAGTCAGATTCAGAGCAACAAGACCATTAGAAAGGATACACACAGACACAATAGGGCCAATCAAGCCAGTCTCGTATCCAGGAGCAAACAAAATCATTATAGTATTTGTAGACGATCACACACGATTCGCTAAAGCGTATTCCACTAAACACAAAAGTGAAGCTGGAGATTTCCTAGAAAAATTTTTGATAACCACAAGAAACTTACTGGGTTAAGAGGAAAAAGTATGCTTCATTAGAACAGATAATGGCACTGAATTTACTGGAGGAAAATTCTCAGAAATCATGAAAAAGGAAAATATTGAAGGAGAGTTTGCACCTCCTTACACTCCACAACATAATGGAATTACTGAAAGGTTTAATAAAACCATACAGTGGAAAATAAAATCGAAGCACTCATGATAGACTCTGGTCTACCAAAGAGCATGTGGATACTCGCTTTAGAAGTGGCTATCCATATTTACAATAGAACTCCACACAAAGGTATCAATTCAGAGATACCGATTAAGGGGTCAAGCCTGAGTTAAATCCTGTAAATT
>UCOJ01001639.1:0-24576 GCA_900474305.1 Cecidostiba fungosa
TTTATGATATCTGAACTGCACTACTCTTCGCCGCAAAATCTGAACTGCACTACTCTTCGTAGGAAATCTGAACCACACTAGTCTTCGTAGGATATTTAAACCACACTAGTCTTCGTAGGGACCGACGATATAGTACCTATACATTTTGATACTAGTGCGAGAATGTGAAATTAGCCTTGTGTGAACGTTTGCGCACGAGCAAAGCGAATTGTAACGTGAGCGAAATCGAGTTTTGCGAACGGAGTATCAAAAAATTACATTCTCGCACTATAGTATCGAAAGAGGATAGAGTAATGAGAGGATTTTTCTTGTACAAAAATGATTGTTTTTTGAGTGCACAGTAACAATTGTAATAGCTAATTCAGTCTTCCTCATCAGTTTTTCTAAAAACGAAAATTTACGGTAATACAACAACAAATCAATAAATAGAAAAAGGATTCTTTTTCCGAATTCGTAATCATATATAATATCTGGTTCTAATTTAATTGATATTAACGAATCACTTATAGAAATAACGTTCTCTAAAAAAAGTGATTTGCATTCCAAACACTCTCAAACATGCTGCTAATTTGTTTTTATAAAATTGAAAATTTTCCGCTATTATAATAAGGCACGTTATAGGTTCCTATAAAACAAAATTTATTCCTAAGTTTACTTTACTTAAGGAACCTATCTTTGTAGTATAATTTTTGCTTAAAATCTCATAATCAATTTCTTTACCTTGATTCAATTATATTACCTTAAATTACAGAAATACCAGTATACGAGATGCTGATTTATTTTTAGCACAGACTCCTACTGTATCAGACCCTCAGCCAATGCTAAAGGTCGAAACTGCCGGGTCCGGACATTGGTAGTGCTGCAATCTGACTTACCGACCAATGAAATTGAAGCTCCAATCTTGTTTTGTTTTTTAATCTACCACGACTTTAGACAATCAAAGTGTTATAGTTTAATTGTACTATATTTGCAGTTTAAGAATTTGATCTTACTTTTGTTTATCATGAGGTGTGTTTTGTAAAAAATATAAGAATCCCAATCGTGTCAGTATTAAAACAAACTTTATATTATATGTAATATTAACTTATCAAACAAATACTTAATATTATCTGCATGAAGTAACAAAATAGAGAACGTATAGCAGCAGTGTTTGTAAAAATATACGTATAATCGTAGTAAGCTTAATCGTATAGTATGCATATTTTCGTATATTATAATTAGGTACTCAAGCTGTGTATAATGTATATATTTACTTGAACGCAATTAATCAGTTTATACTCCAGTCAAGCTTGGCATATTAATAGAAGGAAGTGTAAAAACCTTATAAAATACACCACAAAATATACCAAAAATTGTTCAAAACATCAACAATCATAATCAAGACACAGCAGCTTTCATGAAGGTACCATCACCCTTATTGTTCATCGTCATCTGGACGAGATTGTGCGAGGGTTTCTTGAGATCGTAGGCCCAACCGATCATGCCGAACAATGTGATGAACCAGGCGACGACGTCGAATCTGGGACCACCGATTTCCGGAGTTCGATAATCGTAAGGGAAGGTGTGGTGGTAGTTGTGCCATCCCTCACCGAAGGATACGTACGACGTCCATCTGTTTTCCACTGGCGCGATGTTCCTGATGGAGTAATTTTTTTTTTGCGTTATTATATGGAGACGTTTTTATTTTACGAGGAGTTCGATTGTAATTAGTATGTCTACATACTTGTCGTAAGGCTTGTAGCCCCACATGTGAGCGAAGCTGTTGATGGAGAACATGGCGTTGAGGGTGTAGGCGTATCTGATGGATTGGGACAGGATAGCCACTTTCCAGGACTCGTTCCAGCCGTAAACTGGTACCAGGACAGAGAACACCTGGACAGCCAGGGCTAGGGGTACGTAATACCTGTCGAACAATGAATCAAATTTATAATCTTCGCTATTATACACGCTATTCTGAGCCGTTTGATTCTTTAGAGAAATATCGTACTTATCACAGAATCTGATGACGGGGTCGGCCTCCATATCGCTCAGGTCGACTTCCTTCAGTCTCCTGCGTGTCTCAGGAGTCTTCTGAATCATCAGCCAGCCGATATGGGAGAAGAAGAAGCCTCGTTGGCTGTTGTGGGGATCGGCATCGGTCTCCATGTATCTGTGATGACACCTGTGGTACTGTACCCACTTCTTGAAGGACACCTATATGTACAGCAATTTACTTTGTTAATTTACGGTTTTTATTATTATTTTTATCGACTGAAAATTTAGAAATAATTAAAACACACCTGAGCGGCTGTGAGGTAAAACCACGCAAGGATCATCCTGAGAGGAACGTTGGCCTTGAATGACTTGTGGCACCAGAGACGATGAACGCCTCCGTTGATTCCGATCATCGTGTACATAGCGACAAAGTATGCTGTAAAACGAGTTAAACGTAAAAATAATATTAAAAATAATATGAATTCAGAAAGTGTCACGCGAGGTTATTAAGTTTTCTAAAAATTTCTAAAATATATGCGTAAAGTGCAACTTTACTTAAGGTGGTATTTCAAATTGATTCTCTACTCATGTAATAATAATAGATACCCATAATCGCTTACCCCACAGTAATGTCTTCCAGCTTTGAAGATAAGGGAAAGTCAGCAGTCCATAGAGTGCAAGGACGTGAACTGCACCAAGAACGATTGTGGTCTGCCATCGTATCTTACCACGGAAGTAAGTTCCTGACTTCTGCTCCTTCTTTGTGTCCACTACCTCATCGAACTTTGGATTCTCGTCCCTCACAGTCTCGGCAACGTCTACCGAATTAGGAGCCATGTTGCCTGATGGTAAAAAAATAAACTTTGTTTTTTACTGAGCTAAAAAAAATCGGAATCTCTCTACAATTTTAGAATTATACAGTTCTATGGGAGAAAAATCGAAGCAACGGCTACGCGCACTCCCATGAGACTGAACTTTAGGACGGCACAAAGTAAAGACCAACGCACTTGAGCCCTGTTAAAGCCTCTCGCACGTTATGATTGCTTCAATAGGCCTTCAACCAATAAGAGCAGCCGCGCCGAGGAAGAAGCTTATAATTTGCGCATTCACGCACGCCATGGGTCTACGTCTTGGATGTGTATAGTATACACGCAACGCTGAATAGCCGGGGATAAGAGTTTAACAATAAGTAGTCGGCTTTGTATTAAGACGTCTTTTTATTTTATTTTGTGAAAATAATTTATGATTTTTTTAAAGCGATTGATTGTACAACCTATTCAGTAAGAAGAGATTTTTTTAGTGACATTGAGAAAATTACATTCCAAATAATGCAGTTCTTAATGAGCGGAACTTGAACAAAATAACTACAAGAAATGAGTATATATGTACATAGATGGAAAATAAACAATGAGTCTTTTCTCTTCTTTGATATTTATATACATCATTTATTATAAGAAGACAAAAGGAACTTTTTTTATCTACGTTACAACCGATCTTTTACCGATCAGGTGTCAAAGAAACGCGCACACGCACAACAAACCAACTACGCGACCTATCACAAGAAAAAATTCAAATACCTAAATGACCAACTTACAGCTCTACGATGAAATTTCAACTGAACCACCCATATAGCAACAGCGGAGCTTTTATTAGCCGCGAATCGTGTGTCGGGTAGCGATCTGCAGACGATTTTTTTCCACTAATCGAGTTTTTTCATAGCTGATATCGATAACGTTGTTGCGGCTTTCAAGAGTAAGGCGATATTATAGGCGACTGGTAAGTCGTGCAATTTAATATATAAATGTAATTAAATATGCTGGAAAGCGATTGAGATGTGCTGGTGTATATATAAATCGATATATAAAATGAACAAATAAGTGGTGATTTTTTGCCTGTATAATCCTTTGTTTCTCTAATTATTATTGTTCGTCGTTCTTTGTACAAGATGTATTATTGCTCATTATATATCCTTGATGGGGGTCATCAGTATGCTGTCACGTGGAGAGACAGAACGCGATTGCGACTATCTTTTGTAATATAAATACAAACATTCGTTACCTCGACAATTTCTATATAGGTATAAAATAATTTGCAAAAAATATGACCAAAATAAAAGCTTCATTAATTCAGTACTACTCTTGAGTGGTATAATTTCATTTTCATACAGGAAATGCCCCCTGGTATAAAGTACCCTGCACTGATTAACGCACATTGCACATACCTGTCAACTGGTCGCAGCAGCTTCCTCTATAATTTTATATCCTCTCGAACTCGTTCAAAAATCCTATACCCGAGCAATATATTTAATACATCTTTAGCATATAAATCAGTATGAAAACTCGCCAGCATAGAGTGTATATCAATTTTCCCAACTATATATTACCGATAATCTCAGCTATATATACAAGTCTTTTTTTCAAATCTGCTGATGATGATAGTCTCGCGTCAGCGCTAATCTCGATAGGAAATCTTCAAGCCTTTTCCTATATGGATAGACCGATTTTTTTCATCAAAAACTCATTCAGACTATATATAGCTATATAAAGTGTACTTATAGGTCGGTGTCTCGAAGCGCGTATCGCTCGCGTGGATCAGCGCGACCGACTGTCAATGAATCACGTGTTGTTCTGATGCTGCTGAGTATGCTGTGTCGAGAATCACGCGAGAGAGAGAAAGAGACGATCGGCGCTTGCGCCGCGAGTAATTTTTCAATTTGGCCGATTATTGCTCTATGGAATAATTATTATTCGTGAGCCAGAATTTATAAGTCTATTATATAGTGTGCAATTTTAATAAGCAAATGATTTTTAAACGATACAAGTATATGTATGTATAACTTTACAATTTAAATTCATCGAAAAGTTATACAGAGAACTCGCACTGAACTATATTATATAATTATATCTTGTACAGGGCAAATAGGTAAACTATTCTACTGTATAATATATAATAATATATTATGTATAATAATATGTAGCACGTAAATGTAATGAGTAAATACTTTTGAAATCTAATATAAAACGTACGTAGATACTGACAAACTGGCAAGAAATCGTATACAGCATAATTTCCTTCGGGTTTTACGAAGTTATTCTTGTTGCCTCGACTATTCGATCGATGGGGATAAGTTTCGTAATACAATTTATAATATCATGTCCCATTACTATTTGTAAGAATGTTTCAAAAAATGATGTACTGAATTTTACATCAACATTCTACATCAATACTCCCCTCATACATTATATTAGGGGAGATGCGCCCAATACGGCTTATATCTCCCAGTACGAATATTTTTGGATTTCCAGCTTCCAGTAACTGATGGCGCCACTTTAGCTGGGTTATCTGGTGTATATTTATGGTCTAATAAACATACTTCGTGACTGGTATTTTAAATTTATCATAGTAAAAGTTACAAGAGAAATAAGTAATTTGTCGATTTCAAGCGTGTCAAAAATTATTTTACGAGTTCACCTCTTTTTTCCTGTGTACGCTTATGTATGTCTAATAATTTTTATGCAAACTTTAGGCCTTGCGAGGAAAACTCGGTCGAAACTCGGAAAATGCACGTTTTACATTTATGAATTATTTAACTTATGAATTCAATTTTTCATCGCGTCAACAAAATTTTATGCCCAAAATAGCTATGGATAGCCGTACTGGGCGCATCTCCCCTACATATACATATACATATATAAAACATGTTTTTTTTTATTTAATGCAATTTTAATTTCGTATGAAATTATTTTTCTAAATATAATAAGTTGTTCGAAATACTCAAAATAGACAGAGGCTCACATCAGCATATCGAACAATTTCGACATTGTTATATCAGTCATTGAAATCTTTAAACATATCAGGTATGTAAGCGAAGATTTTTCTATTTTGCTCCATTTTTTCAGTGATGAACATCCTTTTGACGCGGATTAAAATACAAAATTGCAAATTTCCAAATAAATAATAATTCGTTTTACATTAAATATAATATATGTATAGCCAATAATGCTTTATCAAAAGTCGAAGGTTCACAGGAAAAGAGGCACAGCCCTGAGCGTAAACATTTTACGCGTTCCTTTTCGACGATCGTAAAACAGAAGTTGACATTTGAAAAAGGAAGATCGCCCGCTGAGACGAAGATTTTGCACTTCAGTGGCGAAACGAAGTCTCGTACAAGAAAGAGTAAAGGCAGACCCAAGGCTCTCTTTACTTCTGCAATAAGTCTGATGGGACTTCAGCTTCTTTTTCTTAGCGCATCAGGACCGGTTTTATAATGCGTGGTAATTCAATTATTTTAAACTTCGCGCACGCATTAGTCATATCGAGAGATTACTTTCATTAAAATTCTTCGTACTTTTTCGATATATGTGTTGTACGTATAAAAGTATAATCTCGATAATTTCGAGTCGAATCTATAACAGCGATCGAAAAGCTTAATAATATTATTAAAGAAACTATTAGCGATATGCAAATATCCTGTCGGAGTTAATAACATTGATGTCATCTTATACGTTATCGTAACGGTATTGCCGTTATAACCAGTAAATGCGGGAGTTATTATATATCCTCCCGTAAAATATCGCCCGCCGGTTTCATTAAACTATCCACAAGCTTTTTCTGCGCTATAATTATAGAAAATTCTTCACCGTTATACAATAAAGATCGTCGAAAAACGAAAAACAAGTGATCGATTAAAACGCATTTCGCGTATATATCATAAAATATATTATATTCCATTGTAAAAACATTGTCATGTCCTAGACTGGAAGGGTCATCGTCGAATAAAACATATTTATTTGGTTACTTAAATTCCATAAGCACGGAAGGCAACTAGCTGGAGGCTTAGTTCAACGGTGCCTGATTACGCAATCCTGAGGAACAGCCTGAGATAATCGTCCGAAAAACCCTTTAAAACGACAATTACGCACGTATAATTTCACGTAACCCTCTCCGTAACGTCGCATTGATTTTAATATTTAAATATCGCATCTTGCACTAAGAAAGGAAAATCTACACTTTTGTTTGCTTGATGAATTGACACTTACCTTAACTGTTTCTTCGCGTTCAGTATGTTCAGCTCCCTGCTCGTCCTCTCAGATTCTGGATGGGCTCGAATTCGATTTTGAGATTTTAGGGTGTGCCGAAATAAATGTCACACGTGATTCCTCGATTTATTACAATTTATTCAATATTTTGTTCAGGAAAATGAGTAATAAACGTAATCTTAATAATTTAATCGATGATTGAGACGATGCGAGAAATTTCAATAACGGTTAAAACTCAAAGAAAAGAATCAATCAAAAACGCGATGATTCTAGAATTGATCAAATGACGGAAATTTTATAAGTCCCGAGAGCGTTTCGAACATAAGTAAAATTTAGACAGAGTTTCTGCGCGATAAACAATTTGTCGAAATTATGAGTCCGTATTCGAGCAGAGCTTCCGCGCTGTACAAGATTTGTCGAAAAAATAAGTACTCATTCGGGCAGAGCTTCCGTGCTGTACAACATTCACTGAAAAATGGGTGTGTCGCGGCCCACGTACTGATCTTTTTATACTCTGGTTTCCTCTTGATCTTCTCCTCTCGTATTGTCAAAGAGGTGGTATTTCTGAGCAATTAGGAGACTTATAGATATCGTTATTCTCCTTATTTCGTCTTCCCGAAGTTTGAAATCCAGAGCAGTGTCGACTGAGTTTTAGTAACGGAAAGACCAAGGTTTGAATTTTTTTCGACGTATATTTCAAAGAATTTTGTACTTAAAAAAAATGTAATATCTTATTGAAAATAAATGAGTTTGCAAAACAAATTGGGTTATATAGCTTACAGATAATACTTTTTAATATGTTCACACACTCGCATACGGAACAGGTTGGCCAAAAAAGTTGTTACATAAAAAACGCGTATAACTTTTTTGAATACCACGTTATCCTTTTGTAAAATCATGAATATACTATGGATGGAGTACTTTCAGATAGTCGTTCTTTTTGTCAACGACTGCATTATGCTTCAGAAAAAAATAGATATGTAAAATCTTGGCCACATCGCCCCGGTTTCCCCTACTTTGATCCGTTGCTTATCCTTTTCTACTTCTTCTGCTGCTATGTATATTGTATATATACTGTTAGCGTTATTATCTTACGCTGCTCTGTACATACTTTTAATTTTATTCGCGAACACTCTGTAATTTTTATTATAACCGCTGATTTTATTATTTATTTCTCGCAATATGTCTTTTTCGTTTACTTAAATTCTACCCCAGAGATCCCCCGCCGAATAGCCAGATGTATTGCCAATTGTTAGCAATTTGTTGCACACGTATTGCTATCGATTTCCTTAAATTTGATGTAAATCTGCGTCCGCATATGCTTGCAAATTGATAGCAAGTATTTACAGCAAATTTATGACAGAAAAGTGAAGGCAATATGACAGCAATTCTTGTTTCGAATATGCTCAAGCTTCTGGAAAAGAGAAATACATTCGTTTAGTCTGAGAAATTACGTAGTTTTATTGGTGTTCACATCAGGTGGCTGTGCCGAGCGATTGTCGCACTAGGGGTGTCTATTGTTTATCTACAAAGGAATCAAGTTATTACATGATACCGTTATAGCCAGGTATAAAGGTGCCGACGTTTATCTCCAGACATCGGCGCCTAATAAATGTGTCTATACGGAGACTCGTAAGCGTCATGGGGGTTGGATCACATTGACATTGTCCACCCGACCATTATCGAGACTCCAAACCAAATTAAGGAAACTCCCCCTACTATCCTCTCCCATAGGGCTTCTATGATTGGATGACTGGTATAGTAGAGGGGGTCTATGCAGGTGCACTAATGTATGCAGTCCTTGTGCAAAATAGGAGAGCCATCAGTCGTTGACGTGGATTATAGACGTATAGGCGAAAAATTTTGCTCTGTACTCGCAACGTTTGAGCTTCTCTTAAATTAGTGTAAGAGTGAACCAGAAATAGTGAAAGATGGCTCGGCGTACCGGCAAGAAGTGGGCTCTGGTCAACATGCCTTTCTACGCGGACAAACCAAGGGTATGGTTCAAGTTGGCCGAAACACAGATTGCCGCATTGGATATAAAAGATGACGAACCAAAATTCAATTATGTTATCGTGATGCTGGGTGACGAGTATATTAACCTGGCTATGGATATTTTAATCAACCCACCGCAACAAGACATATATAATTTTTTAAAAATTAAAATTATCGAGCGGCTAACTGGATCGAAGCTAACCGATTTAACTGACCAGGAGAAAGTACGAGACAACAGATTCCCGTCCCAGTATTACATGTTCTTGAAGGCTGTGTCTGGTATTCAAGAGGACACTGACTTTGTCGTACAGTTTTGGAGGAATGAACTTCCAAATTACATTAAGGAATCGTTCGATACGCTCACAAAACCATCTACCAAGGATTTATTGGAAATGGCGGACATGGTCTTCAAATGGCAGCGCACTAAAATTAAGGTCAACAAGATGTCAAGTTGTGAGAACGTTCCAGGAACGTTGCATTTGCAACTTTGCAACGTTCTAGAAACGTTGTAGCAACGTGGCTGGAACGTGAAAATGTCCACGTTTGTAGTAAAAGCGACGTTCTTCGAACGTGTCAGTAACAAATAAAACAAGATCCGCCAAAAATTATTTAGGTGTTGCTATTGCAACGTTGCAGGAATGTTGTCAGAACGTTTGTAGAGGAGCGTACATCCACACAAAAATACTCTATCTCTATCAAAATTTCTCCCAACCTCCCTCCCTATATGAGGACTTCAGAGCGCTACTTCACTTGTAGGTATGAGACCCCACCTAGTGGCCGTGTAGTTTATCATGATTTTTCTGTAACCATATAACGCCCCTTGTCGGTAGAATTTCAAACTATATATTACTGCATATGGAAATCCAACCGTAGAGGGTTCCAAAATTCAAAATTGAGGAAGTGCGAGCTGATTGTTCATCAGAAATTTCGAAAAAAAGCACAAACTGTCAGTTCCGTAACGCTAGTAAACTACTACTTAGACACAATATATATCAAAGTATATTGAGTTTTTCTTAAGCAAATAGTTAGTATATTCGAATGTACGCGTGAGGAATTCATTATATTAATTCTATTGATCTGCACGGGCTAATAAAGGCCTAAAATGTAACCTCAAAAAAATGTCAGTTCCGTAACACATTTATGTAATTTATGCATGGACTAATGTGGTAACTTCTTATAGATGTAATTTGAGTTTGAATAAAGTCCTAATATAAGTTGAAAAAAGTTGATTTTACTATTGGGACATTTTGAAGCCTGTTTTGAGCCAGTTACGACAGAATCACCCATATACGCAACGCACGTACACACGCATAATTCATAAAAAAATAACGCATGACCTTATTTGTAAATTTTGTAAAAATAAGTCTTCAACATCATAGGCTTTTAGTACTCAATGCTCCAGCTTGTTATTATACTTGCTAATCTTAGAAATAATATAAAGAATGTTTGGAAATGATGCAGTGGCAGATTATTATAATTATGTATAAAGAAACAATGTATGTATATTTTTATTGTACGTTATTTGATAATTTCCTATTATAGGGACCAGTGTCATTCGACGGAGCAGACCGTGTTGGAATAACAGCTTTCTATCAAATGCAAGGTAAGCTATCGCAAGTTAGAGAATAATTAATGCTTAGTATATACTCTCACAGAAAGCCGATTAGCGTACGTCAAATTCACCTGCTGCAAGTGTCGAACTCTTCACTAGGATTTCAGTTTTCGCAAATTCCAGGCTTAAATGAGCTTAATTGGTCACACTGATGGTTAATTATTAATGACATTATAAATTATCAGTGAAATTTCTGTCGAAAGCTGATGACGTATTTTTTTTTCAAATTGGTAAAATTGAAAGAGACCTCTTCTCTGTCTCTCTTTTTCTCATACACCATATTCTAGAAAATCGAAGCAAGTTTAGTTCAAATTTACATCATCAACTATGAACTTCAAAATGCCATCGCTGAAAATAAGTGGAGCGAATTAAATATTTCTAGAATGTTATTGATTTTGCCATTACATTGCTGATCATTAAAATAACGTTGAAAAATAAGTTCATAATGACGAAACTATGCAGTAAAGCAAACCCTTGCCCCGGCCGATTGCGCAATTAATATTATGCGAAAGCAGCCCGGTGAAAGCTATATAGAGCATCGGGATACTATTAATAATAATGCGCTAAATTAAGGGCATGCGCGTATACGATCCACATTAAACGTTCATGCGCACGTCTATTATATAGGCGAGCAAAGCGAGCGGACCCTGTGTGTAGTGCATATGGTCGCAGTTGGCTGATTCTATTTTACGAGGCTCGCTGTACAAGGAGCGAGCAGCAAAGCTCGTTATTGCAGTAACAGTCGAGGCATTGACCAAAGGGCAAAATGAGAGCGGTATATGCCCCGAGTACTGACGCTCACTTTCGCACAACTCGTCGCGGGATGATAAAAGCAAATGTTGCATGCACCGCGGAAAATCCGCAGGAAACTGAGATAACCACGAAAGCATTACGTTACGGGTCGATGGATGCTCGCGTGTTACTGGGAGCAAGCACCGAAAGAGATATAGAAACCCAGCCACAACAGCTTCCACTTCCCCACCTTCTGCCTGTTACCGTGAAATTTACAGATCCAAAGCTGGAAATTCAGTCGACAGCCACTTTCCTTGTGCATAGTCGCAAAACAATTCCCTTTTCTGTAGCGTTGCCAAACATCTTACCACAACTAATTAGAGCGTCTGGTGAGTAAACAGACCGATTTGAGGATTGTATACCTATAGTATTTTTTTCACCATTTTATTTAACCTTGACGTTTATAATCTTGCTATACATCTCTGGGGCAATATTACGCGAAAAAATGGTGTTCCCATACGCAATCGCTCTCGGCGGCACATTGTTTTCTTCAACGTCATATTATCTAGGTTCTTCCGTCTAGAGGTCGCGAACGACAAAAATACAAGAAAAGAGCTTTAATTTGAGGGTACGTGAACAGGTAATTTTCCTCTTTTTTAAAAATGCTTACAACTTTTCACCCGAGCAATCATTGCAGACGAATAACCAGGACTTTAATTAAAGCTCTTTTTTTAACACATACCCCAGCGTAAAGTTCGTACTTTTTGCTCGCCGAGTCGGAAAGCCGACTCCTGCTTCAATTCTGACGAGAGCCTAAAAAAGTGCATTTTATTCGTATAGATTCCGTCATACCGCTAATGCAAGTTAGGAGCAGGGCAAATCGGAAGCGCGTTTATAACAGGCGAGTAGGCATATATAACAGTTTAGCGAGCGGGGCACGGAGCGGAATTAGTCAAAATGTAGGTCAGTTGAGCCAACTTGCGCGGCTCTGGATGAGTCTAGGAATTGAAGAAGCTTTTAGTAAAACAAGGTAATATGGCAAAGTACGGCCCATAACGGAAGCCCCAATGAAGCGCGCTTTGCTCGCGAGATGAGCGTTTCCGTCTGAACGGATATGTGTTTAACTTGTATCGGACTTTCGTTGTTATAATTTGTCGTTTCGCGGCGTTTATCGAATTTTCACGCCGATGCGCGAGCTCGGCTATACCGCGCGAGTGCGGAGCGATGTCGTATATATACCATATATAGGTATATATTGTAGAACGGAGAGACGCGCTGGGAAGTGAGGAGAGAGCGGTGGCGGTGGCTGCGAATTAGCTGCGAATTTGAGCAACGACACCTTGACAGTAACGAGCTTCGAAGCAATTTTACGCCCCTGCTCGAATGGGCTTTAATATTCTGTGACAAGGGAATTCGACGCTGACTGTGCGCGGATATTTCACGCCTGCGCGCAAGTCTTCTCGGAATAACAGCAACGCTATAACTCGATTTTTTGCTTTTGCTTTTACAGTACTAATAAGCTGCGCGTTTCGGCAGAGTGCACGCGCCATCATCAGGTATATACTGGGGGGCACAGAGCTTAAAAACAGATGTAGTCAACGAATGTAAAAGGACTCGGAGCTTAACATCATAATTCACGTCGAGTGCGTACAGCTGCAGTGTAATATTTACATGGGAATATACGCGCGGTATGCATTTTCTCAGCCCCGACAGCTCACCTACTGCGACACACAATTAACAAAACAAAGCACGAATTAGGTAGGTTTATACATGACCTTTACGCCGTGAAAAGGGGAGTTGATACGGAAAATCCGTAAAACAGCCTTGAATAACTTCGGCATATGCATTCCCGACTTCAGAGCTCAAAGACAAGATTTCCGTTTGGTAAAAACCGGCTTTGTGGTCTCCGGCCTATACGAGCTGCGGAGCAGAGCTTTCTGTCCTGAATCTGTGAGCATCTAACAATGGGCAATGGGTCAAGAGTTCTCTCCAGTCGACAACAATGCTGCTGCATAATTTGAGTGCTCACAGAGCAACTTCAGATGCCAAGCGCCGACCGGCCGTCGTTTGGCTTCGCGCGCAAAAGGAACCTGCGAACGCGATTACAGCTCTTGTGATTGCGAAATACGTAATCCGCCCGAGCAGATAGCGTGTCAACTTTGCTTCCTAATCTTTTGAAGCTTCTGTATAGCTATATGGTATAGACCGATATGCCACGTTAGAAAAAAGTGCGCAACCCTCGTGCTTGGCGATCACACGTGGGTCTTAAATTTTACGTAAGTTGACGCAGTGAGATTGAAAAGACGCTCCAAGCCGATTAAGACCTCTGTATAGTAGGATACTTGAAACAACTTACTTAGCGACGAGTCGCGGGGAATAAGTAATATGCTTGCGTGTCGCGTAAATCGAATTGATAATTTACGAGTCATCATAAGTAGAGACAGGCGCTGTGGAGATACCCATGAAAATAACAAAACGACCTTAGTCAACTGAAAAAAAAAATAATAATAAAAGCATACGTACGTATAAGAGAGGCATCCACGTGTGTATACGTATACGCAGTATCACAAAACGGCCCTGTATATGCTATAAACTACATGGCTATCTCATACAAAAAGTGCGGAAATTTCAAAAAGGTAAACTGTTAAACGCTTGGCCACAGAAACACGAGAGACGGTCATAAAACTTATAGTGGTGAAGCGCGATTAACGTCCTGCAAAAGCGTTAAGCGCAAATTACACGCGGGCTACAACAGCAGCGATGCTGGCGGCGACTCGGCGAGTAAAAAATTAAAAGCTCCGGCGTTGACTCTAGTCGCGAAAAGAGAACGCGTAATTGAAAGAAATTAAGCTAAAGGGGCCGGCCGCTCTTGGTGTATAAGATTATAAGGGTACATAACGCGTAGCGCGACACACCGAGCAACTATAGCACACGGCACGCGAATGAATTTAGCGAAATTGAAGAAAATACCGAGCGTCGACTGTTATGTCGCGCGAGAAATGCACAGCCATATAGGAGAGAAAGAGGTGCTCGCGCGCGCTGAGCAAGAATGTGCTTCGCTCGTGCATTTGCGTGCATTTCTAGAAACAATCCTGCTGCTGCTGCTGCTCGGAGGTAGAAAGAGAGGAAAGAGGAGTGGCGGATGACTGTTTGGAGCTGGGAGGGATCTTTGTCCGAGGTGGGCATGAGCGGGCGAGAGAGAGAGAGAGAGAGACAGCTTGCGCAAGCTACACCGAAATGGCGCGATAAGCGAGCACTTTTGCAGTGGCGCTCTATCGCATTTACTCTTTCTCTCTCTCTCTGTCTGTCATTCTCCCGCTACTGCTAAATCCTCCCCCTCCCCCCCGTTCCACCCCCACGTCTAGTTTCCCGCCGGTTTTTTGTCCTTTTATGCACCTTTTAGAGCGACCGAAACCATTTATGACTTGGCCAGCGTTTTTTTCACTCGCAGCCTCGCAAAGAGCACACGCTTTTAAAATTTTTTCAATTGCGAGGCGCATCGCGGTATCGCTTCCAAGCACTGCAGCTAAATACTGGCTTTTTGAAAATTTTCTTTTACCATCGGTGAAAAGAGATCCGATTAAAAACTAATTATAATCCGTATTCATACATTTATAGCGATTCATGCACAAACGTATACCTATAGTTATGTTTGCTTAATTTAATTTGATAGAAATTAATTGATAAGTAGAGGGTAAACATTTTTGAGCGGCGCCTTATTCAACGCGGACTGAATTATATGCCCAAAAGTTTGTGTTCCGTTAATTATCTAAAATTTCCAAGTTTTTTTCAAAACCAGATATTCTCTTTAAAATGGAAAACATTATTCAAGCTCAATCTGAATAGCACCCATTCAAATGCTGAAAAGCGAATATCAAGTATTAGCAATGATTTTCGAATGTGAATATAAGCATTACAGCGCGTATGAAAGGGTGTATTGCAGCGTTAGAGCACGCAAAAAAACGTGGGAATAGAATCGCGGAATAGAAGATAGAGAAGCAGCACCGTGAAAAGACTTGAGCGTCAATCGCAGCGATTAATCCGTGCTTTCAACTGCCGAGGCGGATCGGTTCAAGCATCATTGGAAAAGCCTTGCAATCGAGTGCTCGAGATCTCCAACTTGATGGATTATAATGGCTGACTCTAGGAGAACGTGGTCCGTGCGAAGATAAGGAACTCTTGAGAAAGCGTAAAAGAACGATAAGTATCCAGAAAGCGGCTTAAATGCAGGTAATGGACGCAAAGACGCGAGCCAACCAAATAAAATGAACGCAGTATAGTTATATATAAGAATAATAATCGGACGACTTATACCTGTACGGAATAAACGTCATGACTTTGATAAAAAAAACAAAAGATGAGAGAGTTAAATAAAAAAAATAATAAAGCAACAATATAAATGCAAACTAAATCGCTGATTTCACTGAAGCAAGAAATCTTTCATGCAGTCCCCAATCAATACAAAATCGAGATTAAGCGCAATTTCTGCAAGTTATTCTATACGTAATTTGCCCGCCGGCATAATAAGAAACTCTAACCATCCGTTCACCGCTTGCATACCAAATCAAATTAGTTTAGCCAAGGTTTTTGACCATTGGCTAAATTTGTCGTCGCTATGAACGGAATACACAATTATATTTTGTCTTAATATTCTGATATAGTTCATTAATTGACATTATCAATAAATATTTGTTTAAGATTTAAAATATTTTGTACGAGAATTTTGAAGTTATATTATACGAACGTACGTTTGTTGCATATTTATTTATAATAAACTGCACACAGGCATAATTGTTAACAACTGGTTAACAGTTTGCGATCAGTTTCGGCCAACATAATATTCATCTTTGGAATGGTGATCGATATTATAAAAAAGTGCACTACAGCGAAGTACAGTGTACTGGTAAAAAACGGGTATATAGATATTATTCAAGTGCTGCAAAACGGAAAGCTGAAAAGTCTCCCACTTCTGGTAAACTCTCATTTTCAATTTATACGAAACATCTTGCGTAAGACTTTTGTACACTTTTTTCCAAGCAAGTTGCGCAAAATATTGATCATGCAGTGGTTCGGGCTGTCTGAAATAGCTCCTTTCCCGTGATCTCAGTCAAAGTGCGAAAAAAGGCTTCACCGGAACAATTCTTCCTCTCCCGTAACAAAAGAAATATTGCATACTCGCAATTATATGTACATACATAAGAGTTTCTTTATATTTATATAATATAATTGTTATTCGTCAATATATAATTTCAGTAAAATGGTAGAAAGAAAATTACCTTACGAACTTATGATTATTATTGAACAATCATCCCTAAAGTTAGAAACGCACTTAATCCAGCGCGCATAGATAAAATCAATGAAAGTTTTCGCATGCGTAAAATCAAGCTTATACATCTTGAAAAAAACACTAGAAAAATCATAAGTGACAGCATTACAGTAAAATAAAATAAAGTGCGGTATCGCAGACGAACAAAATTAAAGGAAGAGAGAGACAATGAAAGGTAAAGACGTTGAAATAGAAAGTGAAACAGAGGGAGAGGGAGGGAGAGAGAGAGAGAGAGAGAAGGAGGACCGGAGAATAAAGTATAGCATGGGTATAGATGTGCTTTATTCCGCCTACGCTATGCCTTCGAGAGGCGAATCTTCGATATACGAGGACCGCTCTTAAAGATTCATATACATATAGGCAGTTGCTATTTCCTGCGTACAGTCTACTGAAGCACTCTCTTCACCTCTTCCTCTTTAACTTTACCCCCCCCCCCTACCATCTCTCTTCCTTCTCCCACACACACTTGCACACATACTATCTCATCCAGTCACGATCGAATGACCTAGTCCCTGATACCTACGTGCTGATACGAACAAGAGCGTCTTTTCTTTTACACGTGCAAGCTTGAATTCCACGCGACTCGAGCAATCTTAGCGAACATTTACACTAGCTCATGTAGCATCATTCTATGGACCGGGGATTGTCGATTATTTAATTTAGTTCACAATCATCTCAATGTATTTGGTGAATTGATCATTCTTTATAGTAAAACCTCGTAATAGTTCAATGTTTGCACGGTATCTATACCGCCAACATATAAATGCCGCTAAAAAGTAATTTTTTTGTTTTTTTTAGCAACAGTTAAAAGACAATAAATAGTAAATATACGAAATCATATAAAAACTCTGATCGTATTATTTTCAAAACTTAATTAACAATTAATTAACTTAACAAGCTATTTCGAGAATAGGATATAGTATAGATATTAAAAGAGCAAAAGCTTATCACGCTGCGTAAATGAAATCCGCAGAAAAACAGAGGGAGAGAGCTGGGACATATATATAATGTAGCGCGCGTATAGTCGGGTACAAATCATAGAGAAAAACAGAGAAGAAGCAGAGAGAAAAAGTGAGTGAGAGAACATTACTGCCATTCATTGATCCTGCACGTCCTGCATACGAACAAGCAGCCTTGACAAGTTGTGGAATTAAAGTCCTGACTTGATGGTCCTATTTCGCTCTGGAATACCAATGGGGAACTGAAACCTTTTTGCCCTTTTATTTAACGCCTCTGGAAATCGCGTCTATCCTACGCGCTATATAGCCTCGGCTGCGTGTGCGCGTATCTATAGGCCAACGAGGTTGTATCAATATGAAAGAGAACTAAAACATGTCCAGCGTTTTATACGAATGCAATATGTCAGAGAGAAAACGTGAAAGAAAAACAAAAGCTGAATCAACTGAAAACGAAAATTGAATAAAAACTGAAAATTGCTGATGGTACGGTTTTCTGGAATATAACGTTCAAAGCTTGGAATTAATTATTATCTTACGCGTATTCAATGACGAGAATAAAGTAGAGAATACGATCATTCTATCTTCGAATAATAGGCTATACAAAGTTTGCAAAAAATCATATCATTAAAATACAATTGCTTCATTTCCGCGTTTCAATGTTTTTTGTAAGACTGCATCAGTTATCGTTAAAAATGCTTAATGGAGCGTGAATTCTACTTGCAGGGCATTCCATTCGAAGAATAGCCGTTTTCACACCCGAGGACAGGGAGTTGATAATGAACTGTCCAGGCTGTGCAGCAACACGTTGGCCTGGAGGACATCCTCCCGCTGCTCGACGTGTATTCAGGTATTTATTTTTATCAATCAATTATTTGTATCTTTCAAGTACACTTTTCCTTTTGGTTTTTACTAACACAATTTTGTGTAACGATGACTGTCATTGTTAATATTATATCTTAAATAATAATCGCAATATTTGGTGCTGCCCTTTAGGCTACGAATCGTAACAGTGGCCCCAGCGGCGTTCTTGGCAATGGCATGTCTCGCCAGTGTTGGTATGACCTTAGCCCTAGCCTTTCTGGCATTCAACTTACACTTTCGAAGGCACAAGTAAGTGATTAACAGTCATTGTTTGCTCTTGACATGATTTTTGACGATGCTCTCTGGTCTTTCAAACAGGAGCATTAAATTATCCAGTCCGCGATTGAATAATATGGCAGCGGCCGGCTGCGCTCTAGTTTACGGCGCGGTCATCCTGCTTGGTCTCGATCACGCGACTTTGCCGGACAGCGACGGCTATTTCCCTACGATTTGTACGGTCAGTGTCTAATTTACACTTTTCACTAGCTCTACTTGTATGCCTGCAAGCAGCTGGCGTCTATTAATTAATACGATTATTTATGCGCGAAAAGTTTTAACGAGGACTCCTGATGCTGGATGCGCGACAAACAATAATATTTCTCGTTTTCCAGGCTCGAGTGTATTTACTGTCTGCTGGATTTTCCCGAGCCTTCGGATCCATGTTTACCAAAACTTACAGAGTTCACCGAATTTTCACGCGAAGTAGAAGCGGCGTTGTTAAGAACAAGGTAAACTTCGTCTTCCTTGCTTTCGCCATTGTAATATAGGTATATGCCGCTTTATACAAACGTATAGCTGCTGTACGTAATACGAAACGATTGACGCTTCAGCTGCTCCAAGATACCCAGCTGATCAGCCTGATTTGCGTGCTCTTGTTGATCGACGGCCTGGTGGTGACTCTGTGGGTGACGCTGGACCCGATGCAGCGACACTTGCGCAACCTCACCCTGGAGATAAGCCCGCAAGATCGGGGTGTCGTTTATCAGCCGCAGGTAGGTCGAGAGAGTGAGAGAGAGGGGGGGGAAAGACGACGACATCTCCTCCTCTTTCTCTCTGCCTCTCTGTCCTTGTTGCTTTTTCTCTTGGCCTTGGACGGCGCGAGCCACGCGGTAATTATCAACGTTAATGAGCTATGGCCAATTAACCAGTCGCTTTGTTGGCACGAGCGCAGGTGGAGGTTTGCCGGTCTCAGCACACCAACGGATGGCTCGGTGCTCTTTACGTTTACAAGGGTCTCCTACTCGTCGTTGGAGTTTACATGGCCTGGGAGACTAGGTAATTGCTTCCAGACTTTTCTTTCTAAAATCTCTCTTCCACTATACTCTCATCTCTTTCTCTCACTTTCCCTACTTTCAAACGATTGCTCGTCCTCGTGCAGCCTTAATTTGCCGAGAGTTGCGAGACGCGTACAAACCGAAACCGCGTTATAATCAAACACGGAATTTTTATAAATGAAGCATGACCTACTGATTTTTTTTTTTTTGCTCTCTCATCGCGCGCGGATTAACCTCGGGCGCTTATATGTTTGCGCATTTATTTGTTTAATCAGCACAACGCGCGCGGGCTCGCTTATGTATTTTTAATCAGTTTTTCGCGGTTGCTCGAGATTAACTGAATCGAAGTATTTAATATAAAAAGCAGTATATACGAGAGTGAAAATTCGAATTTCAGGCACGTCAAAATACCCGCTCTGAATGACTCGCAGTACATTGGGATGAGCGTTTACTCGGTCGTAATTACGTCAGGGATTGTGGTGGTTCTGGCGAATCTCATGTCCGACCAAGCAACCCTGGCCTTCGTCACTATAACTTCTCTCATATTAGCCTCGACGACGGCAACGTTGGCTTTACTCTTTCTACCACAACTTGCCCATATACTTGCTGGCGAGAGGGCAGATCCTGTGGTTCAAAGCTTAGGCTTAAAAATCGAATGCAATACTAGAAGATTCGTGACAGATGACAGGAGGTATATTATATACAGTTTATATTGCTTTCTCTAATTTTAATTCCAATAGATTTTCACTTACGCGTCCGCTTATACACTTACTTCACTGGCTGACCATACGCAGATCGAACTACTTACAGCCAAATTGCTCTTTACAACTAGTATTCAATGTTGATATTAAAAATTTTATTTTTTGGAATTCGAATAAGCACCGCTATTTGTTTATATACACATGGATAGTCTATCCCTGTCGGGCTGTAACAAAAATCTATTCTAGCCATGTATAAGAATAAAGTTTAAATCAGGTTTTATGGGCGTACTTTTAAAACTAGGTCGTTAGTCGAATTTTAGAAAGTTTAAAAAAAATGCCTGGTACATAAAATACCTTTTACACTGATTGAGTTCAGGCTGCCAGAATGTTATATCTGCTTAAATAATAAATATGAACGTACAATTTTGTATTTATCTAACGTAATTATTATAATCCAATGTATAAATGGTGTATATGTTTCAATATAATATGTTTTTAATGTTCAGTTCCTCATTTCGATTATCAGCGCAATAATTAATATTTACGTATGTGAACTTTCACATAATATACTCAGACTTATTTTGAAAGTAAGTTGGCATAATTTTTTTTACAGAGAGTTACAGTACCGCGTAGAAGTACAAAACAGGGTTTATCGACGTGAAATGGCTCAACTAGAGTTAGAGCTTGCGAGGCTAGAAAAGCAGTTGAGCCAAGATCCTGTAGACCCGTCACATGTTTCTTCGAGTGCGTCAATTCCTCAGCGAAATCCAAGTATAAGTGGTGGTTTACCTATGCTCCTGCTCAGTGTTTTGCCACCAGTCATTCCAAGAGCCAGTTGGCCATCTGCTAATCCATCTAGTGAGTGCAGAACTTTTTGTTTTATTATTTGAAACCTATCGTTTGAGACAGGCTACGTGAAATTTCAAATGTTCTATTTTTACCATTTTTTCCTATATAACTGATATTCTGTATGAACTTTAACTAGCATCTCTCTGTTTGTAATAAAATATTATTTAGTCTTTTAACAAAAATGGTTTCATTTCTAACGCGATTCCTAACTCACACGATAGTGTTTTACACGTATGATTTTTTCTGGGTTCTATTCTCGAATTTATACAATATTGATCTGATTCGACCAAACTTCGATCTGTATGCCGTTTTTTGCATTGCATTACATTATTATTATTATTATATTAATTAATTCAATAGAACAGATATATATGTTTTATTAAACCAAAATTCTGAAGAAAACTTCGTTTACCATAATTCATAATGAGATGTTTTATCGGATTAATGCGGCTAATATATAAGGCAATGAGTAATCACGCACTTTTTGAAAATAAATGAATAGAATATATAAGTAAGATATATTTAATAGAAATGTTAATCTGCAGATCCTGCATTTCAGTTTACTAGATTTTTAACTATATTTATATTAATTATAGTGTATTTATTAAAACTAGTATATATTTTAATTTATAGTTGTAATAACAAATATAATACGATCTGATGTTTAAAGTGTAAAGATTATATTTTTATAAAATTAGAAATAAAACAAAACTTAATACATTTTTTGCATTTTAGTACACGTGCAGTGTTGGGCAAACGAGTACTTAGTATCTTCAAAGAATAAGTACAAGTACAATACTTAAGTACGATAGTACTTGAGTACTTTTCAAAAGTAAAAGTACTTATAAGTACTTAAGTACTTTTTCAAGTACTTTTAAATTTTCAAGTACTTTTGACTAGCTTTTATGAATAGAAGCCATAGCACGCTGCAGCTGATGTAGCACAAAATTGGTTTATATCGTTGCCCTTAGGATCATCTTATTTGTAAGCTAATAGATAGGCAGATGCTATTTATAGCATATATATATAGGAGTATGACCTCGCATACAGCGACCCTGAACTCGTGCAACAGCGAGATCTCATTTCCACTTCCTAAAAGTAGCTTGTATCACTCTCGCACTCTCTCGCAGGACTAAATAATCCGCAGACGGCAAAACAGTGCCTAGTATGCCTCTTGTGGACATACAACCAACCGATGTGCCAACCGCAACTTCCTATACTAGGCTTCTGTCTGATGCTGAATCAACACCGGACTGACGAACGACTGTATATAGATTTGAAAGATTCTTGAAAATTCCAAAGTACTCAAAATAAAGTACTTAAATACTTTTGTTAAGTACTCTTGTACTGAAGTACTTTCATCTAAGTATTGTACCTGAAGTACAAGTACAAATATTTCTACTTAAGTACCGTTTTTTTAAAGCCCTGACCAACACTGCCTACATGTAGATTTCAAATATATATAGGAAAAAAGCGTTATATTAGCCGTATTTACCTCATGAAGTTTTAATTTATTTGTTCGTTTTAAAATATCAGAATATATGTTAAAATTCAAGTAGATACAAAAAATAAAAATTAGTTAATTATAGCGCTCGAGAATAGCACCCTTTATGATACCGTGCACTTTAGAATAAAGCCCTAGGTCAAAAGATTTATTTATATTTAAGTTCAAATACTTAAGGTAGTTCTATCGTTTCAACTATTAACGACAAGCATGAGTTCAAACTTTACACAATGGTAGATTAGTGTATATAAATGATATATTTCAAATTTCAGACAGGTTCATTACTTTTGAAGCGAGAAATTATTCAACAATTAACGACAAGATTTGGGTGAATTACGAAAAAAAGGCTGCAGAGAAATCTGCAGGGAATTTAGACTCTCTGCATAGATTATTTTGTACTGCAGATTTCTCTTTTGTCAGTTGGCAACGTCGCATTATACATAGGTTGTAATTATCGTGCGCGATTTATTCAAAATGCTCTGTGAAGAGTAAGATAAAGTGTGTATAGGAATACAAAATATAACTCATCTTTTCCAAAATTTATTAATGAAATAACTATTTATAAATATTTCTAAACAGACTAGTGATCATAATAAGACTAAATTAACTTTGGTCTTTCAAACAACTGACTTGAATATAATAAAATAAATAGGATTTTTTACAAAAAGAAGCTGAACTTTACATTAATAATTATACTAATATTTTCATATAAAACTAAAAATTCGTAACAATCGTTCCTAATATTTGCTTCTAACTTCTTGCTCTGTATTCTCTTCTTCCATACTTTCTCTGTCACTCTATTTCCTTTCCAATAGAATTTTTTCCCCTTTGACCTTATAACATTGCACTCTTCAGATGACATTTTTCTACATTTTTATATGTGTAGGCGCTCTAAAATATGCGGAAGAATGCGAGTCGCACGAATAGACAAACGTGCTCAAGCAGAAGTCTAAGATGCGATGTTGCCAGATTTACAAAATACGCTAATCAATTCACAACTATTTGGCATTGACTAGCGTAGTGCGATAGAACTACCTTAAATGCGAATCATATTATTAATACTATATACGAGTTCACGTTTTGACTGGGGCTTTGAATTGCAACAATATCTATAAGAAATATAAGTATTAATGCTGTTTTCATTTCGACGTTCTCCCGTTATTCAGGTATCACAAAAAGGTGACATAAAATCGTTTTTTGCACGCATCTGCTTGCAACAGAAAAACCCATACTTTATCTTTGCTTGTTCTACTCTCATATCTTTTCGACATGAATGCATAAACTAATATTATTTAAATCTTTTCTAAAAGCTCGTCAATTAATCTGCAATTGTGTTTTATATAGCAATTCACTTGAAAGTACCTGAGATATAATACTTGAGACTTTTAATTATTACTAAAGAATAATATGTATGCACCAATAATTAAACGTGCATCTTTATAAACTACAAAAAAAGCTAAACGATTCTGAAACATAAAAATATCTACGTTAATACCCAACCAAATTATGCGGTTTAATATTAGATGACGATGGGGTTGTCTAATGTTTGTAAATAGTCACAACTTTGAATTTTTTACCAAAATTTTAAAAAAAGTAGTTTTTTCCATCATTTTTTTAAACACGTGAAAATCACCTTATTTCTTTAATTTTCAAAACTTTTCAAAGGTAAAGTGATTCGCCTGTGTGTGTCCGATTTTCTCTTTAACTTAACCAAGCCACTATCTGAATATAGTATGAACTATAGACCTAT